>JANHZU010005451.1:0-10152 GCA_032468055.1 Acrochordus granulatus | reverse complement strand
TTCCTAGGTAGGAGTTTTCTTTTTATTTTCTAACAGTTCTTTTTCCCCCTCAATGATCAAGTTTCACAACTACAAGTAATGCAAGAGTTTAACACAGCTAGTTCCTTGGGAAACTTTATTAACAACGTTCCATTATAGGAACATTCCCTCTCAGTTTTGACACCATCTCATTAAATTAATTTCAATAATTAAAACTACAAGAGAAACACAAGTAAAACATTCTGAGAAGAATGTGGACAGTAATGCTTTTGGGGGATAAGAAAATGTTCTGTTTGAATTACTAAATTGTTCTGGAGGCTCTGAAAGCCTCACTCCAACCAAATTAATGCTCTTAACATTGCCACCTAAAAGGGACCTTGGAAGTCTTCTAGCCCAACACCCTACCCTAGCTGGAATATACATTTTGAATATACTTACATATATCTCACTTCATGGTCCTGAGTTGTTATTTTCTTTTAGTGTGATTTGGCTTTTACCAAAGCATTTGGGTAAATCATTTGAGATGGATGAAGTGTCTCTTCATAGCCACAAAATGACACAACTTTTGAAAGCTAGATATACTTGCTATGAAGCCCTCCTGAAATCTTCTGAGTATCCATGCATATCTAAAAGACAACTCTTCTGGGCTAAGTATCCTAGAGAACATCAGAGCAGCAAAATTGATCTTTCAAGAGGCTGTGGCTATGAAAAGTAGGTTCAATAATTTATACAGGCCTAGCAACAGCATCATTAAGAAAAATATATGTGCAGTTTTATGGAATACGTCATATCTGCAAGCATCTGTTTCTCATCACCATCTCGATTCTCCATTCTATGTTATAAAATGTCTAAAAATAACTATAATGAAACCTTTTTCTAATAATCTAACAGAGGGATGGGTGTCCATTATACTTGAATGTCTGTTTAATTGGTCAAATTGATTTATCCAATTTACACAATGATGTCATCATTTAAAGGGTATAATTTGCATCATGTGCATAGTGAGGTCATTTTGCAAATGACTTAAAGCATAGTGGAAATCTGATCTATTGCACATGAAGTCTGTTGCAATGAGATCTGGTAAAATGATGTTTTTTTGTACAAGAAAAACTGGCAGCTCTACTATGTATATTCATATTCTGAAAGCAGGAAACAGCATGACTTGGAACTCTTCACCTTTGTACTGAGGGGAAAAGCATGTATTTTAGAGCAATCTGTCATCCAGGGCTGCATTTCTACAAAAATAAAATGTTTGATTTGCACTGCATGCCAGTGGTAGATAAGCTGAAACAAGCAATGAAGAGGATCTAAGCAAAAGAGGATAGGGTACACTATTCAGTATCTTCCTCTTCCTCCTCCTCATAGAACCATAGAATAGAATCATAAAATCATAGGGCAGGAAGGGACCTTGGAAGTCTTCTAGCCCAACCCCTTGCCCTAGGTAGGAGTCTTTATACCATCCTAGACAAAATGGTTGTCCATTTTTTTCTTGACAACCCCCAGTGATGCAGCATCCACAACACTGGGAGGAAAACAGTTCCACTGTTAATAGTTCTTACTGCCAGAAAATTCTTTATTTCCAGATTGGATCTCCCTCTGACAAGCTTTCATCCACTATTTTTTGTCCTGCTTTCAGGTGCTATGAAAAATAAATCAATGCTCTCTTCCCTGTGACAGACTTTCAGGTATTAGAAGAGTGCTATCAGTCTTAAGGAAGGACCTTAAGACCTGGCTCTGCGAGTTGGCCTGGGGCTCTAGGGGGACTCATCATCATCTTGGAGGTGGCTGGTTGATCACCAGCCATCCTCACCCCCCTTTTTTACATATGAAATATTTTTTAGCCCACCTCTCTAGTTCCACTGGGTTTTTTATTTTAATTTTTTTATGTTTTAATTAATGTTTTTAATGTTTCTTTTTGTTAGCCACTGAGAGTCTCCAGATTTCAGCGGCCTAGAAATCTAATAAATAAATAAATCATGTCTCCTCTCATTCTTGTCTTTGTTAGGCTCGACATACCTAGTTTCCTTAATTTTTCTTCATAGGATTTTGCCTTCATATCCCTCATCAGCTTTGTTGCTCTTCTTGGCACTCTTTCTAGAGCCTCAGCATCTTTTTTGTATCATGGTGACCAGATTTGGACACAGTATTCCAAATGTGGTGTCACTAATGCAGTATAGGGCAGTACAATTACTTCCTGTGATCTTGGTGCTACCTTTCCACTGATGCAACCCAGAACCACATGGGCTTTTTAGCAGCTGCAGCACACTGAAAGTATGAATATGCTGATTCATACTTAAGTGGTGGTCTACTAGGACACCTAGATCCCTCTCACAGGCTCTACTGTTGAGCCAAGTACTGCCTATTCTGTGCCTGTGCATTTGATTTTCCCTGCTGAAGGGTACAACCTTATTTTTCTCACCACTGAACTGCATTGTGTTAGATAGGGCCCAATGTTCATGTCTATAGAGAGCCTTCAGTATCTTGAGTCTATCTTCCAAAGTATTAGCAGTTCCCCCCAGTTTTGTGTCATCTGCAAATTTGATGAGTAACCCTTCAACCTTCTCATCTAGGTCATTTATGAAAATATTGAAGAGTGTAGGAATAATCCTGTCCAATCTTAGTCAGCTGAACTTGCTGAACTTTTCTTCCTGCAAATATTCCAAGGATTAATTCCATCAAAAGCATAATCCCATCAAAAACATTATCTGGACTGAGTCTCTCTTCCTGTAGATATGGCATCTAGTGGGCAAACCCATGAATCGCCTATTTACAGAGTAAGCAGATAGTGGGCAAACCCATGTACCGCCTATTTACAGAGTAAGCAGAAATCTTAGTAGGATAATCCTATAGAAACCTTTTAAGTTTGTGTCTCGGTCTCTGGAAACTAGAATAAGGAATTATTAACTCTTGTCCAATTGACCTGTCTGATTGTATTATGTACACATCCTGCAACTAAATGATGTATTATGTCACATATGAATAAAAGAGGAAGAGAGCTCAGGGAAGGCAGCAGCAAGTAGATCAAGCATCTGCTTCTGCTCATCTCCTATCTCTCTACTTTCCAAGCATCACTATGCCTGTCTCTTGCTTTCGCTTCATCTGACCTATTGGATGCTGTCAGATCCCATCTATGCATCGCTACAATTCTTATCAACAAAGAAATTGTCCTTGTCCTTGCCCCAAGTGGAAATCCCCCCTTTGTCATTTCTCCCCTCATAATACAGAGGGAAGAAAGACAATTTCTGCTCTCCGTGTGTGTGTGCACGTGCACGGCTTTAAGAATATCCTGGCGCAAAGGAGAGGAGGGGGAGGGGACTTCTTGGAGATTGAATCGGGGAGTCTCTGGAGTTCTCTCTCTTGAATGCCTTTCACTTAATTTATGCTGTTTACATAGTGAGGAGAGCTCCGTTGGGAGATTTCCCACGTGAACTGATCGCATGGTGCTCACTGCGATCAGGAATGTCGGCAGAATGCACGCACTTGCGCTGCTGCCCATATGGCAATGGAGTAAACTGCGCGAGAAGAGAGTCGGCAGATTGCTGCATTAGCAGAACTCTCGCATGGGGTTGCTGTCTGCAACAATGGAGTAAAGCATGAGGTAAGAGTCGGCAGAACTCTCGCGCAGAGTTGCCTGAAAGGGAAATACAGAGCGTGCTTACTGATGATGCACAAGGTTTGGCATGAAGTTTCCTTGTTGCGGCTCATCTAGCGGAATATTTTTTTATACATTTTTTGCTCGTCCTGCGAGTTTCTTGTCTTGTGAGTTTCTCGTCTTGTGAGGTACCACTACTTTCACTCTCCATCAGAAGAAAAAAAGATAATTTGAATTGGCTTATTATCAGAACCAATATCAAACACAGCAACAAATGCAATGTTCACTTATCTGTGATAAAATTATGCAAAACGTGAGCAATAGAAGTAAATGTTGTAGGATAAGAACCTCCAAGCACTCTATTCCACTCCAGCTCAAAGACGATGTTCTGTGGTCTCTTAGAATGTTCGTGTTTCACTGAATTATCTTGTGTCCTCATTCCTTTAGGGTCTTTCCCTTCAGGGTTTTTTTTTGCGGGGGGAAATCTCTATAAAAATATCTTAGGGCATCTTCAAGCCTATTGATATCATTTCCTGATTCATAGTTACTGCTGTTTTGGCAACATTGGGCAAAATAAGTCTGGAAATAAAAATAATTATATTCCATTTTGTAATTTAAAAGCTTGCTCACCCCTCCAGGATTCAGAGATATAGACCATTATAGTGATCTATAATGCAAGATGGATCATAGCAGGAATAAATATATGGGCAGATATCTATTCTCTCCCCACATTGCCTTGTCATTGAACGTTAACAATTTTATTTCCTTTTATTTTTTGGAGTAGTTTTCTACTACTCTATGTCATTAATTGGTTCTTCCTGTCAAATTGTCACTTTTCGGATGCTTTACCCCCAAACAAATACATGAAATAACAAACATATTGTTTGTTACATGCCTTCATTATGCTAACACTACAGCTGTTCTAAATTAAATACATGCATCAGACTTTGTGAATGAAAAAAAAAATATTCCATAGTAGTTGCCAATGAAAAGTAGCTTTGTTTCATTACATCACCCAAATGAAATAAGACAATCTGGTCCCTGTTCACCTGGTGCTTAGAAACATTTTAGCACACTCCCACCCATTGTGGTAATATGCCATCTGTTATGAACAGGTGGTTAACCTAAGAATATGTGAACCCTTTGTGAGCACTTTCAGCACCTGCTTGAAGCCCAGAGGTCAGCGCTTCACATCCTGTTTCCTAAGTCACATTTGATCCAGGCCAATATACTCAAAGGGGCTACGAGCAGTGGCACTGCCAGCCTTCCAGGTAAACCAGACCGGAAACACAATTTGATGAGCTAAGTCTACTTTATTGTAAGGCTACATTAACCAAATCTTGCAAGTTCGAAGATACAAACTTCTGCCACTTTTAATTGTTTGATCCATTAGGGCGGGTGCTTCCTAAGGACATTCTTTCTCTGATCTTTAAGCCACTGAAGCTCCTGCCTTTCGTCTGACTGATTCCTCGAAGCACCTCTTCCCTTGTCGCCCAAGATTATCTATACCTTCCATTTTTGAAAAGATGGCTGATCTCAAAATAGGAATGCCATGCCTTACCTTGAGGAGATACTTAGGAGTGCATGCAAAACAGACAGGAAAAGAAAGAAGTGCTCAAGAAGTGGGAACGGATTTAAGATCAGACTCTTTGATATGATGCCAGGAGAGATTCAGACAGATAGAGAGGAGAGGAGGGGGAGGAGGGGCATATAATTTTTTTTTCTTTCCAGTTGTTGTTTTCTTCCTCAGAAAACAAAATGGTTTTCAAATAAAAATGTTAAAAGAAATCCTTAGGAAGACATTATAGTGGTGACAGAAAAGTCCCATGTAAGGCTAGAGGAAAGAAATGCTATCTCAGCATGAGCAGTGAGAAATGTAGGTCATATAACCTACAAGATGTAAGAAGTGAAGGAGTTATTTCTAAGCGGAAATGTGCAACCTTCTTCTCCAGAGGAGAGAGGGAAAAGATTCCAGTGCTGAATTCTGAATGACTGATGATATTAGCGCATTAGAATTATTATTCCATATTATCCTCTAAGATTCTTTTACTCTTCAGATTAAATCAAGAAGACTGGCCCATTTTAGCTAAAAACTGTTTACTTTTTATTTATTTCTTATTTTTAACTCTATACACCTACAGTTACTTCTCTGCCTCAAGGATTTTTGATCTGGTTAATCTTTAAAATCAATCTGATTTTCATTGAATTGTCCTCCTGCTATAGTCCTCTGTGTACTCCAGTCTTCTCCAGAGAGTTAGGGACTCTCAGAACATCAGCAAAGATGGCACAAGGAAATTAGGAAAATTAGGAAAAGGGATAGGTGTAATCACCTTTGCTTCTGTAAAAGTAGGCTGCTCTGCATTATAGGTAATCCTCAACTTACAACCATTCATTTAATGGCTCAAGATGCTTTATAATCTGTACTCACACTTAAGACTATCATACCACTCCCACGGTCATGTGATCACAATCCAGGTACTTGGCAACCGGTTCACATTTACTACCAATTGCAGTGTCCTGCAGTCACATTATCATGATTTGCAACTATTTTACTAGTTTCCAGAAAAACTTCCATTGGGATAGCTAAATTCACTAAGTGTCCACATGTAAAAACGGTCATAAAAACAAGTCCAGTCACATGGTGACTTGACTTACAACTGCACCGACTTATGATCAAAATTCCAGTTCCAACAGGACTACCTGTTTGTGAACAAATATTCTTCTGAAAGGAAGACAACTTCTTTTACTGGTGAAAGGGAACAACAGAAGACCACACTCTGTATTTTGTACTAAACATCTGAAAAAAGATGCTGAGTCAAAGATGCTTCAGACTTTGTATTATTTCATGTTATTGTTTAATTCCAATCTTTCACTTTATGCAGCCACATTTTTAGGCATGACCCTATAGATCAATACTGAAGTTCTGAAAAAAAATTAGGGTGAAATAAAAAGCAACACAAATTACAGAGTTACCAGCAAAAATAACATTTATGTTTTTTGTTCTCTCATTTTCTTGGTATTGTTCAAGGAAACCAAATAGAAGAAATATCACCATCTTGTTATTTGCATTTAGATGTTCCAGCTCTACCTCCTTCATTCAATCTGATAGAGGGGGGAACCATCACTGTCCTCTGTTTGTAAGGAAAAGATGGAACATTTGTTTTGTTTTTATTGGTAACACAAGGAACGTTATTTCTACAATAGAACTTTTGTGACTTCCGTTGCTGAGAATTCAGGGGTTGGGTGGTGGTGGTAGAGAAACGGATAGGATGGAGATATGTCTATGTTTACTAAGGGTTATAGGAAAAAGACATATGTAATTTCTAATTCAATCAAATAATTGGATTGATAGTCTTGGGACTCTAATGCCCTTCGGTTGAGTACTTTCTACCAAATTCATCAGATCTGACCATTAAAAAAAATGAAGACAATGTTAAACTGCTTTATGAAGAAATCTCAAAAACTACCGACATTTGGCAGAATGTCAAAAGTTAGTTTCTGCCAAATGTCTCGTATAATTTAAGAATAGAAATTTGACCTTTATCAGTACTCAGTCTTCCACAATTGCTAACATCCAGCTAGTTTGTGACAATGCTGTGGTCAGTAGGGTAAATGCTTAAAAGTCCATGTTTGATCATACAATATTAATGTGTAATTCCCAAGTGGGAGATTAAATGTTAATTTTTCTGTGTGGAACTTATAAGAAAGATCAAGGAAAAAAGACAGTAAATAAAAAGAAAGATAATGATAATAAAGATTATCCTTCTATAAAAAGAAAAAAAAAGCAAAAAGTTTATCTAATCATAATAAAGTGGCGATTGAACAAAATTAACATTAAATTTAATGTTAATTTTATTAAACATAAAATTGAACAAAATCTAACCATTAGATGGTTAGAAGTCAATGGCTTTCAAAAAGAATTATAAGTGAATATGAATAGCAAGAAAGCATTTCAACTGCTCTATTCAGATCTCTTTTCAAATATGAAATCAAAGTTTAGGTATATACTCACCTTAATACGATCTGACCCAAGCTGTGGAGGTAAAGATCTGGATGCAGCAGTTATTCTTGCCCTGGATTGAGCCAAGTTACCTATTAGAAAAAGGGAGAGAGAGAATAAGAAAGAGACAGAAGGAGAGAGCAGTGAAGATTAAAAACAATTATAAAAAAGGAAAGTCTCCCTCAAATGGAGCTCAGTTTCTGGTAACCACATAACACATCCGTGTTGCTTTCTTGTCAACAATATGGAAATAGATTGCTACTAGATAACATACCATGAAAATCAGGAAGTCAGGTAAGTAATAACGGCAACATGAACACTAGGGTATTTTTCTTTGTGAGTCTAGACGTATGCACTAACTGGATTTTCAAATTAAACCTATCTTTGCAAATGGAATTAGAATTGCACCCATAGGCACTTCCATCCCCAGCCTCCAAGATGTCCTTTATAGAACAGACTTAATTGTGTGTACACCTCTGTAATGTATACCTCTATAAGCATATGTAAGTGTATATTTTGCTTCCTATGTATAATCATTATCTAGCCCTCTGAACTTGCAAAATCTAAGATGGTTCCCTAGAAATCTGCAGACAATCCTGAACTTGAAAAATCAGGATTGTCTGCAGGTTTCTAGGGAACCATCTTAAAGCCATCTCCCCAGCAATGACAATTGTAATTTCTCACATCGTAACGTATCTTTTTAAATTCATTCTATGTCTTAACATAAATATTTCAAAATAACATACAGTTCATATTTGTCATGGTGATACCCAGAGATTTATTTTTCAATCTTAAAACCTATTTTCTTCATCAATTTTGTTTGATTTTTTATTAACATCTTTGCCTTCTGATTATTAATCTTAAAACCTGCTGGCATACCAAACTGATTTTCCCATTTATTGTCATTATTCCTTTTAGTGGATCCTCCAGAACCAATACCAAGTCATCAGCAAATGTGCTTAACTTATAAGTTTATTTTTTTCCTTACTCCCACAATTCTCTCATTTTGTCATATATCACTATTTAATATTTCAAATACTAAATTAAACAGGAGAAGAGACAATGGGCATCACTGTCTTGTTCATTTTTGTATCTCACAGAGTTTTGTTAGGTCCCCATTGATATAATTATTTGTTCTTTCTGTGAAATGTAAATTGATTTTACCCATTTTGCCCATGGGTAAACTTCCCATGTTCAAAATATATGTCTTCTAAATCTTTAAACAGTTCAAATTGTCAGAGGCCTTCTTTGTGTCTAAGAAAATAAATATAGCTTGTTTTTGATCATATTGCCCCAAATATTCCAAAATGTCCAACCCATTTCTGGTATTATCCTTTAATTATCTTTTTGGTAAAAAACCCAGATTGAACCTCATGAATAAATTCTTGAAAATTATTTTCAAACTCTCAATCAAAATCATAGTAAACAACTCATAGTCATTATTCAATAATATCAGCCAATAGTTGCTTGTTAAAATCAATTCTTGTCCCACCTTATGTATTAATATTATATGAGACTCTTTCTAGCTCTCTAGTATCTTTCCTCTCAATAGAATTCATTATATTTTGTAAAAGTTCATCCTCAAAGCTGGTAACCCATATGGTTCAGGCACCTTTTCACATTATCTTTCCTTTACATTCATTTAACCATTTTTTGATATCTTTTCATAAAGAACTTTCTCTTCCTGTGGTTGTTCTACTTTCTTTCTTGTTTGGAGGTTGAGTCATGGCAGCTGGACTTTTCTTTTTGGTTTGAGACATTTTGCTGCTTATCCAAGCAGCTACTTCAGTCTGAAAGAAAACTAGGTTAGGAGACCCCATATATGTCTTCCAGGGTGACTACATTTCTCACTTAACCTGATTAGGCTCATTAGATGGAAAATGGGAGATGTAAATAGAAAGTCTTTGGGATGTAGATGTTTGACTTCTAAATCCCTTACTCATTGTGAAGTGTGACCTCCCTGGTGAACTTGTGAAGTGGTCTCAATCTTTCTGGGGACTAATGAAAGAGCAGCATGATAAATGGGGGTCAAGTTGTGTCTCAGGCCTCCACTCCTATTGAGGAATTATTTTTTTTTACTTTGGCAAAGATGGATACCTTCACTCCTCTCTCAAACCACCTATCTTCTCTATCCAAAATCATCATTATCCTTAAATGAGTGTCCTTTTTCTTTTAGATGAAGGTAGACTGCTGATTCTGATCCTGTGGTGTTACTTCTCCTGTGCTGGGCCATCCTCTTGTGTAAAGGCTGTTTGGTTTCTCCAATGTAGGACTCTGAACACTCCTCACTGCACTGGATTGCATATACTACATTGCTCTTCTTACATTTTGGTGTTCAGTCTTTAGGGTATACAAGCTTCTGTCTCAGTATATTGGTTGGTTTGAAAAACATAGGTTTGTGATGTTTTCCAAATACCTACTTTAACTTCTCCGATGCACTGGCTATGTAAGGAATAACAAGGTTCTTCTGTTTACTCTGAGTCTCAGCTCTGTCTGTCATTCTTTTGTTGGATCTAAATGTTGATTTAATAAAGGCCCAATTTAGATACCCACAGGCCTTAAGAGCTGTCCTTGGGTGCCT
>JANHZU010005450.1:28284-50968 GCA_032468055.1 Acrochordus granulatus | reverse complement strand
TTATATTTTGTTAACTAGGTACTATTTAAGATTCTTGACATTAATAAACAGTCATTTTGCAAATATTGCCTGTAAGTGCTGGAAAGTATAAAGTGCACAAGTTAACTTTTCAAAGCAGAGGAAGAAGTTAAGGTAGATAAGTGAAGGAAATACAATGAAAAGTAAGAATTCAACAGGAGTTATTCACAAATAAGTTCCAGCTTGGGTCACAACTCCCAATTGCTAGGAGTTTTTGTTTTCTTTTAATTCCTCTGGGCCATAGATAAATTTTATTAGTTTCCTTAGAAAATAAAATAATGTTTATTTTAATCTCTTCCTTTGAAAATTTACCCTAGAATATGCCCAGAAAACAAAACAAAAGAAAGAGAAAGATATGCAAAGATAAGCATCCTGGGGGAAGAGAAAGAAATTATGACAAGAAATATTTTGTCTTAAGCTAGCAGTTAATATGCTGAGCTTGTTGGCTGGAAGGTTGGCAGCTCAAGTTCAAGAGCTCCCATTCCTGCCCCAGTTCCTGACAACCTAGAAGTTCAAAAGCATGTAAAAATGCAGGTAGATAAATAGGCACCACTTAAATTGGTGGGAAAGATTACAGCATTCTGGCACCTTGGCTTATAGTCAGCCACATGATCACAGAAGTATCTTTGGTCAAATGCTGGCTCCCTCAGCTGTGAATCAGAGATGAGCACCACCGCCTAGAATCAGCCACAATGGCAGGGGAAACCTTTACTTTTTAGGCTGATTTCCTAAAGTGAACGACCCCAGCATGAGAACTGCTAAAAGGCTAGATGGCCTGGAGCATTATTTCATATAATGCTCACATATTTAAGAAAAAACACCAGTAATTATTGCCATCTGCCTTATTCTATATTTTATATTCTCTTCTCATTTATATGTGAAAAGATTGACAGAATGTAAATTAGAGAACCACTCCATTCCTGAAAATATTCCAGAAATATAGGGGTCGATATATTTATGCATAATTTAAACAAAATAATTTTTCTTCACCCATTTGCTCTGCACATTATGGGTATCTTATTTAGCTTACCTAAATTGCCCTTGCTTAGGTATACTGGATCATCTTCATTATGATATTAGTCTGTTCATGTGATTTTGGCTAATTGATTTAAATCGAGGGTGTCCAGCCTTGGTAACTTTTAGATGTGTGGGAATTCTGGGAGTTGAAGTCCATACATCTTAGTTGCCAAGGTTGGACATAACTGGTTTAAATAATTTTAGCATTACTGCAATATCATTGGAAGAGCCATTCAGAAGGATTTAAGTAGAGACACACACACAAAAAAGAAAGAAACAATTTGACCAATGAGATATCTTTTCGAGGTCATAAGAGAAGTGAAGATACTATACTCTCAGTACAGAATTTTCTTTGGGAAAGAATATAGAGTACACCTATAGCAAATGGAGGCATCCTATGGTTCAAGGACCTTTGATTCCCTCAGCAGCCCCTGAAAACTGAAAAGATACATTTCCATTGTTTTGAGGTGATGAATACATAACAACTGTAGTATAGTTCTTTAAAAGACATGGCTGTTGAAAAAGAACTAAGAAAATTTCCAAATCATATTTAGAATGATCCCTGCCCACATGTATGATATATTCACATCCACCCTCTGTCCTTCATGCTGCCCTCCTGTAGCATTAGCAAGGCCTTTGACTAACAAAAGAATGCCCACCTCCGTCTTTGTGAAACAGCAGTCTTGCTATGATGGCCAGCTCAGGCCAAAAAGAATCTGAGATGGAGAAAGCTGCTAAGGATGCCTAGATGAGTACCAGATTCAAGGGGGACCTAGCAATCAAGCACTTAAAGATGACACAGCCAACAAATATTCAAGTTAGCTAAAGGCCACAGAAGTGACTAGATCCAGGATGACTTCATAGCCCTAGAGTATATTGAGTTCAATGCAGAGCATAACAAAGGAAATATCTGAGGCTTCTTGAATGATAAGGGAAAATACTCCCCTTGATTACATGCATTTGGTACAGGGATCCATTAAAGATCCATCATTGTTCAGCAGTCCTCAGCAGAACTACTGCTTTGCTTAATGGAAACTCTATCCTGTTCATTCATTCCATTCCCTTTATGATTCAGACCAGCTAATTACCTCACTATGACATTTTTATGCTTATAATGGTCACTTGGTCTACACTTGCTGGGGGCTTGCATTGAGATCTAAAGAAAATGGAACAATTTATATGTTTAAATAATTGAATAAAGTTTCGGCTTGTTTTATTTCAAGTTGTAACTCAAATCTTTTACCATCTGCAAATGCAAATGGTAACTATTTAGTTTATAGGAAAACCTAAAACATCCAATTCTGACTTCTGCCTTGAGTCACTTTGATGAGATGGATGGCTATAAAAATTTGATTAATAAATACATAAACAAAATATTGTGCAATTTTTTAAATAAAACAACAACAAAATAATATTGCTAAGAACTGAAAATATATATTTTCCTTGGGTGAAGTAAGTGACAAATAATATAAATTATCTAGAGCTTATTATATATAGATATAATCAAACTTTGTAATAAAGCTATCTTCATGAGCAGTTTTTTAGTTGATTACTTTTCACTGTTTCATTGTTCCAAAAACCTCTTCCATGTTTTATCAGATAAATATAGCTGAACAAGCCAGAGATATCAATATTCATGGGCATTATGATTTAGCATAGATTAACTATAATAAGCTGGAGACATTGATACATATTATTATATGATAAATTTCTCTAGATAAACATAGTAGAGACTTTCCCAGATGCGGGAGGGGGAAAAAAATGAAGAAAACTAGCTTATCAAGGAAATAACTACACTGTAATTTTTTTTGTATTGGTGTCTATTAACTTGCGAGAATGTTGAATCATTTGATGAATACCTTCAATCCATAATTTTATTAAAAATCCCCTCATTTTCCTATGAGACTATGGACTTTTAGACACATTAATAACATATTCCATCTTGTTAGATATACATCAATTGAGCCCTATAACAAAGGAAACATTATTCAGTTTTCCCACAAAGAGTTGTCTAAGCCTGCTTTGTCCTTTCTAAAAAGTTCTGTTGACTTATATCTTATCTATGTAAGCCCTATCTATAACTTTTAACTTTAAGGTACAGAATTAGTCAATTTAGGGGAATTAACTTGTAATATATCTGTGTTTGGACCATATAAATTAATAGTGTGTATTTTGTTTATCAAATGGTATGATGCATATTCATAACATCTCAGATACTTATCACAAACTGAACTCCAAAATTGAATGTGTTTAATTCATTATTAATTAAACTTACAGACATGGAAGTGGAGTTCTTATTAACACAGAGACCATAATCCATTATTAGTAAGATTGCACAGAGGAAGCATTGCCTGGCTCAGAAAGATGGAGGCTCAGTGGACTAATATTATTACAATAAAATATCGAAGTGACAAATGAGTTACATTTTCAGACCAATTGAAAAGTTGATCCTACTTCTATCTACAGCATGTGATTCTAATAAAGTATTTATGAGATGATTGTTTATCTCTTTGGAATAAAATAGAAATAAAGTCATAAAATAAATGAATGTACTGATACATTAATTGAAGCAATTGAAATTAAGACATATACTAAACAACATTCATATATAATTTAAAATAGATATTAAATTGAATGACAGTTAATTAAATTTAGTGAAAATAGATGAAGCTTACATAATTATGGATTTTTGCCAAACAGAAATATTTACTGAATATATAAACCTGATAAACTGTTGATTTATCAATTGTGAAAAGAACAACAGAAATGAAGTATAACTTCGATTTTGGATAGAAAGTCTTATGTTTCCACTCCAGAAGAGATGGATAAACTGATGGGTTTTTTTAGAATTTTTTCATCCCTCCCTTTATTATCTTCATAAAGATCAAGATACAGCAAACATATTTAATTCTCTTTCCTCCTCCCAGTTTCCCCACAACAACAGCCCTGTGAGTTGAGTTGAGCAGAATGAGAGTGACTGGTCCAAATTCACTCAGCTGATTTTTATGCCTAAAGCAGGACCAAAACTCATATCTTCTGGTTTCTAGTCTAGTACTTTAACTTTTAGGAAAAGAGACATCAGATCTGGAGATGGTCAAAGAGTACTTAAGTAAAAGACAGATCATATAATATACAAATCAACCAAAAGAGGCCCTTGGTAAGCCAATGACAGAAAATGAACAAAGGAAGCAATAACAAAAATGAAATTCAATCTTAATGAGACCATTGGCCCAGCTAATGTATAAGATACAACATCAAGTACTACTGGCAAGAGGCTTTTATCTGTCTGATTTACAAACAGGAGAATGATTCAGAGTCATACAGACCTATCTTTTCATTGATTTCAGAGGACATTTACAGCTTTATTTGTAAAGGGTTTAAATGGCTGTTTAACTGATCTAATACTTCCTGAATTTGTTTTTCCTGAACAGATACATGAGAGGCAGTATTAATTAAATTTTGAATGCATTGATAACATTTTGAAACAATTGCTTTTTTTTTTGACACAGAGAAAAGGTAATTTGAAATGGTCTTTCATAGTCATGATTTCTGAGAATCACAGCTTGAATTTTCTGAGCTGGATATTTTTTTATTTATTATATATATATTATATTATATTTATTATTATTTATATAATACATAATATATATATAATTAGTCAGAAATCAAGATAATGTTATATTTTTATCACAGAAAATGTATAGCTAAAGGAACAAGACCAGGTTGCCTCTTCTCTCTTTTCTTATTCTTATAAGGCATTAGAAATATTAGTAAATAAGATACTAGAAAAAAGTTGTTGTTTTTAGGAATTAAACTTCAAAACAATATAAATTGAAATCATATACTGAGATTGTACTTAGATTTGCTCACTCAAAGAATTCTCTATCATACATAATAGACCATATGTAGCAGAATTTAGGATTGTAATATCAGATTAAAAGAACAAGATACAAATGCTTACACGGTATTTATATGAAGAGCAGTATCTGTAGGAAATATGATTTAACATCAATGTATCTGGCCTTTATTTAACAAATATAATAAATATTATCTTAGAATAATTACTTCTGCATATAATGGAAAAACATAAGAACAAATCCACAGTGCAAACAGATGTTTTAACAAAATTTCTATTTCAATTTATTCGAGTAAGAATGAAGAAACAATATTGAGTAATTAATATTTTGTGAAATAACAGATTGAGGATTAAACTTGGAATTTGCAAGATATAAGCTATTATGTGTAAGACATAAGACATTATCAAATCAAGTGTTTTGTTTCGTTTTAACTTACTGCATGTTTACTCCTTTCAAAGGAGAAAGACACCCCAAAAGTTTGCACTGATCTTTGGAATCACAATTGCTTCCTAGTGGTTAATATTTTCAAACAGGTAGTGAAACTGAAATTATAAAAATAAGATTAAATAATAAAAGACTTGAGTGAATTTAAAAACCTTATAATACATAATTCAGTACATCAGTACATCTGATGGAGCTTATTTATAAATTGTTTTTGAAATAAAATTTGGAATCTGAATATGTCAAAGATTTGATGGAGAATTTAAATAGGACTATCAATAGGCAGTGGGGCGCAGTGGCACTGTAACAAGTAGTTAAGACGCTTAGCTTGTTGGCTGGAAGGTCAGTGGCCCGAAATCAAGACCTTACACTGCCATGCAACAGGGTGAGCTCCTGTTGTCTGCGTCAGTTCCTGCCAACCTAGCAGTCTGAAAGTATGGAAATGGAGTTGAGCACTTCACCCTAGAACTGGTCATGACTGGTAGGAGAAAACTTTACCTTTATCAATAGGTAACAATGAAAATACGTATTAAATACAAGTTATTAAATTTACAGTGAATATTATGCTTGTAGTAATCTGGTACAACATATTGTATTGCTGCCTTATTGCTCTCATTCTGATTGTCAAAGTACATAATTCATATTATTACAATTTCTGGAAATAAATTCAATTTTTCTGTAGATTTGTTGGCAATGTCATAAAACTTAGCAGTTCTAGAAAATGATCTATTACAAAATGAAATAAATTTCATTTATATTTATATTCTAATAAAGTCTAAAAGAGTTTAACATATGTGTTCGGTTAAAGCTCCTGGCAGGAATAAAGGTAATGGATGGATGGATGGATGGATGGATGGATGGATGGATGGATTTATTTGGAAAGACAGATGACTCAGTGTAAGACCAAGAGCATATAGGCAGAAATGGAGAAAATGCACTTATAAAGTAGCATACCGTATATACTACATGCCTTACATATAGAATATAAAAAGGGTAAGAAAAACATAGAAAGGTGTGTGTGTGTATCTCAGATGTTGCAGAATATTTTGGTAGAGAAGATTGTCAATGCACTGGAGGCCCTGGGATGAGGAGAAACATCAGAAGTTAAAAACTGAAGCAGCTTGTGAGAGCATGGAAAAACCAGGAAGATGGACCACTCTGAGTGTACAGAAATTCAGATGCTGGACAGTGGAACTATGAGAGTTAAACAAATGCTTTTGGGGCAGCAAAACAACCAGGAAAAAACTCTTAGATATTCCAGTATCAGTAACTGAGGTAAGGAAGGGAACAAAAATTGTAATAAACTACCAGAAAAAAAGTGAGTGAAAGAAACTTAAAAGGGAAGAAAATCGAGTACAACAGAACTTGATTTCTTCTACTTGTTATTCTATCCTGTACATACATAGAAACACATATGGGCTTTTTAAATGGCATTTTTACCTTCTTATATTATTTTATCATGTTACCTTTTATTATAGGTGTCATGTGTCAAGAATAAAATCCCACATTCATTTAACGACTGTTAACTATTGATAAACTGTAAGTGTATCAGTTCTTATTCTGACCCACCCTCCTATCTTTATATATGGTAATGTTTAATTTAAACATTTAATTTTAAGAGCATGTGGTGGCATGAGTGGTTAAGATGCTTGGCTTTTGGGTTGAAAGGTTAGTGGTTCAGGTTCAAGACCCAAGAGCTGCCACATAATGGGCTGACCTCCCAATATCTGCCTAGCTCCTGACAACCTAGCAGTTCAAAAGTATGTAGAAATGCAAGTAGATAAATAAGTATCACCTTGGTGGGAAGGTAAACAGTGTTCATGTGCCTTGGCATATAGTCATGCCAGCCACATGACTATGGAAACATCTTCAGAGAAACACTAGTTCTGAAGCTAGGAAACAGAGATGAGCACTGCCTGCTAGAGTCGGACACTACTGGCAGGGGAAACCTTTACCTTTTAATGTTTAATAGGACGCTTTAATATTTATGTGGCAATCATACATAATTCCTTCCATAGAAGAGTGCACACAAAGTTGTGGAAGTATGCATCTGTGTCAAGTTTGTTTCTATTAAACAGTGTTATTGTAATTTTACAAATGCATGTAAAACGCCTATGAACCACAGGCAAAGTCTGAGTTTCTCTTAATATTGGGTTTTAAAGTATATAATTTTGCTGCTTTGTCATGATAAAATAGATATTTAAATTTCTTTAAATTAAAAGTATGTTGACTACTTTTTTAATTATTCATTATTTTTTACTATTTTATACTATTACTCTGATATCTTGAAAATTATTTTCAATTTTACACAATATGTAATCTGTTTTTATTCCTTCCTTTTCTTATTTCTTCATGCTGGTGCTGTTAAATATCTTTTTAAAATAAAATGAAACAAAGGAAAAAAGAAAAGAGTTAGGTGGAGGAATGCATTCCTTGCATGCCAAAGTTCATCTCTATGAAGCTCTAAAAAATCTGTCATTGAAGAAGTTGGAAAATTGTTGCCCATCAGTATTGAATTATGTTCTAGGTCCCCACAGATACAGGGTTCATATTGTTCTTTTATCAGCACCATGTTATTGTTTTCCCACAACTACATCTTCCATGACTGCACTCATTTTCTTCTAGGTTAACTCTAAAGCATTCATTTTGCAATTTATGGTATTGAAATTCTTCAAAGATGCAGAATGGGCCATTGTCCCTCTCACAATAACTCTTAACCCACTGTGCCTCCCATCAACTGAGGTCCAAGCTCTCTAGTAGATTTCCTAGGCAATCTGGAAAAAGAATCCAACCTTAATTCCTTCCAGTGAATTTCTATTCAGTTTAATAATCCTTACAAAAGTCCCCAATTTTCTCTGCTGATATGTAATATGCCCTGAACTTTGGCCTCACCTCCTATCCAAATTCTGGACTTTAGAAAGCCAATACTCTCTCTAGTCGCTTATGAGCACACATGGAAGCTCTATGCAAACTTTTATAACCATAGTATAACATTCTAAGTCAAGTACCTGGCCACCAATACAGATTTCAACAGGAATTTATATGCAAGAATGTCTGAATCCCCACGCAACTATTTCTTCATACAAACAGTTCTGAATGTTTTGTTTGTTTTTCAAACAAATAGATAAATAAGCATAAAGAGTCAAGGACTGGGAATATGGGAGAGACATGTTTTATTTTCCTCCCTTTGTTGAGTAGAGGTAAGAGGATTTTGTCAGCCAACGAGCAACTGTCATGGAGCATCAACTGAATTATTATTTTTGTACTTTCCTATTGATCATCTGCAGAGAGCATTATATATTCCTACCTATTCTCAGCATTCCAAGGTCAGCAGAAAGACAGTTACACAACTGATTTTAAAATCTTTGTAGGCATTGGTGAATGGAAATGATGCCATAGAGAAATGCCATTAATCATTATCCACATAATTGAAGATAGCAGGCACATCCTTCACCCGCTGGCTTGTTTTTTTTTATTCTTCTCAAATTGCAGTCAGCATATATGTGGTGAACACATGATAAAATTATTGTATTTACTGCAACATAAAGCAGAAAATATATTATTTTCCACATCATCTTAATGCAGTTCATTAAGACATGAAGTATGACTCATACTGAATATTGCCAAGCAGCACTAAACTCTGATTGGCAACTCTCTCTGAGCTTCTCTTCTTCTCAATACTATTTTCTTTCCTGGAACTAACATTCTACAATTCTCCTCTTTATAAATGCAGAGCTGGATTCTGGCACTGAACCTCTTCTTTTGTAGACATTCTCCATTCATCCTTCTTTCCTGAAGATGAAATCTGAAATTTTTTAATCAAATAAAATTGTCACTGAAATCAATCTTACTCAGTCAGCCAGCACATTACTTGCCAATGAATTTCTGAAATTTACAGAAAATGGTATAATTTCATCACTGTGATATCAGTTTTGTAATATCAGATTTGCCTAATATAATTTGTGTTTCATATTTCTGAACAAGCATAAGCATAAGCACATAAAATATAAAACCTTAAACCCATAAATATTTCAAGATATTTTGTACCAGTTTTTGGATTCACAGGGATAAATGATGACTCTTGACTCTAGAAAGATTGGTATAGAATGAGAAGGGAAGATACAATTAAAAGTTTTCTAGAACTGCAAAGATCAGAATTTATGAAGTGGATACTTCCTATGATAGATATGTGACTTATTGTAATGTTCATTTGTCTCAATATCTCAAACATGGATTGGTTGAATAAACACGCAGACACAGACACACAAAGAGAGAGAAAGAGAAAAAGAATTAGAAAGAGAGCGCCACAGAGTAAACATTCTGACTTAATTTCAGCTTGGTTACAAAATGCTGATATGGTTGAGTGCTCCTGGAGATTCACCATTTGTATGAATTTTGTTGTTTCTGTTGTGCTTTAAGTCAGTGGCTGGAATAGTCCCCAAAGTTTTCTTAGTATTATTTTCAGAAATGGTTTGCTATTGCCTTCTACCTATGGCTGAGAGAAAATTACTGTCCAAGGTCACCCAGCTGGCTTCATGCCTAAAATGGGACTAAGAACTCAGTCTTTCAGTTTGTAGCTTTATACCTTAACTACATCAAATCTACTCTTATTTGTATAATTTATAGTAGTATATTTAATTAGAGACATATATTAAATGATCAAGATGAAAGGGTAGAAGGGGAGCGAATATAATCTGCATATGACACCAAACTGGGGAGAATTGCTAACACTTTGGAAGATTGACTCAAGATTCAGAAGTGTCTTGACAGACTTGAGCGTTGGATGCTAGCTAACAAGATGCAGTTCAGTGGTGAGAAAAGTAAGGTTCTGCACTTAGGCAAGAAAAAACAAATGCACAGATATAGGATAGGAGGTACCTAGCTCAAAAGTAGTAACTGTGAAAGGAATCCAAGTGTCCTAGTGGACCACCACTTATGAGCCAGAAGTGTGCTGCAGCTGCCAAAAAGGCCAATGCAAGTCCTAAGCTGCATCAACAGAGGGATAGCATCAAGATCATAACAAGTGAGAGTAACACTTTATATTGGACTAATGAGGCCACACTCAGAATACTGCATCCAATTCTGGTCACCATTATACAAAAATGATGCTGAGACACTAGAAAGAGAACAAGGAAGAGCAACAAAGTTAATAGAGGGTCTGGAGACTAAATTGTATAATGAACAGCTAAGGGAACTGGGTATCTTTAACAAAGAGAAGGTTTAAGGGAGACATGATAGCAGTCTTCAAATCCTTGAAGGGCTGTCATAGGGAAGAAGGCGTTGATTTATTTTCCATAGCACCTAAAGGCAGGACAAGAAGCACTGGATGGAAGCTTGTTAAAGACTGTCACAACCTGGAAATAAGAAGTTTCCTGGCAGTAAGAACAATTAATCAATGAAATATCTTGCCTCTTGCAGTTGTTGGTGCTCCATCACTGGAGGTTTTCAGGAGAAGATTGGAAAACCAATGTCCAGGATGATATAAGGCCTCCTGCCCTGGGGCAGGGTGTTGAACTAGAAGACCTCCAAAGTCCCTTCCAGCCTTATGATTCTATGATTTCACATGCAACCCTAATCTCAGTTCTTTGAACTGCTAGGTTGGCAGGAGATGGGGCAAGTAATGTGAGTGCACCCCATTATGAGGCAGTGCTTAGGTCTTGAACTGCTGAGCTGACAGCCTTTCAGAGTCTTAACCACTTGGCCACTGTGCCCTTTTAATCAGTTTCATAATCCCTGTTCAAACAAAGAACAAAAATCTGCCTAGCATGATTTTCCATTCTGATTTAAGCATTGTGCAGGGACCTTCTGCCTCACTCATCCAGCCACTGAGCTTAAATGAATCATTCCCTCATCCATGAATAGGTACACTTATAAATAGGAGCCCTAACCTGAAACTTACTATCTTGGATGTAGAGTGAGGGAAAAGCTATCCTAAATATGAA
The DNA here is from genome assembly GCA_032468055.1 of Acrochordus granulatus. Lineage (NCBI taxonomy): Eukaryota > Metazoa > Chordata > Lepidosauria > Squamata > Acrochordidae > Acrochordus > Acrochordus granulatus. The sequence goes on along the minus strand of JANHZU010005450.1, from coordinate 39,693 downwards.
CTCATTTGCCAGACAAAATATGCAGCATATATTGAAAAAGAAGAGGCTATGCTAGCAATTCATTTTTCCCTTTCTGTATATGGGATAAGGGGATTTCTTCTTTCTCCAGAAGCACTTTTTAGTTGTTCGTCTGGAATAAACAGGGCCATGTAGATCTCTCTTTGTGTTCCAAGGTCACCAGGAATGAATACTTTGAGGAAACTGGGGAGTGAAAATGGTATCATGTGTCTCATGCCTGTTACAGTAAAAGCTCCAAAGAGTTTTAAGCCATCTTCCTTAGTTATATTTAAGATACTGTGAGCCTTTTCAGTCTTTGTAAGAAATAAAAGGTTATTCCTGAAACAAACTACCAAAAAGTCAATTTCTCCTCTTTCCCCCCCATGTAATACATTATAATTTTATATAGTCCATCTTGAAGCCATTTCATAAACAGAGACAATCATCTCTTGGTTTCCTCAGACAGAAAGTTTTAGTCCATATGAGTACTGACAAAAATTGACAAAAACAGAAAAGTTTTCTCTTTTTTGTCCTTAAAGTTTAAATAAGATGAAGTCCTATAGTTTACAGATTCAGTCTTCAAAAGAAGAAAAGTGAGTTTATGAATAGTTGTCCATATTTAACTGACAATTGCTTTTTGCATATGTATAATATCTAATGTGTGCATGACATACTTTGTAAGCTTCTAATTCTTATTCTGTTTACTTTAATGGAGCAGCATGGACACAATAGAGGGACTCCTATTTCTTTTCCTGTCTTCTGAGACATTTTCTTTAAAGATTGCTAAACTATGTATTTACTATAATTTGGTTTCCACCTTTCTAATAAAAAATACTCAATTATTTTTTTTTAAAAAAAGCGATTTGCGAAGAAGTAAAATCACAAAAAAGTATTAAAATTATATTTTTGAATAAACATAAATTTACTCTAAGAAGCTATACATAAACATCCTCAGACTTATATGAGATCTTCATAGATAGGGTTCAAAATAAAGACAATACTAAGTGACTGTTAAAAGTGCCAATAATTTATGGCCTGCAGTTATCTAATGGTTCTCTTTTTTTCAATCCAGACAAGGAATCAATCAAATCAATCAAATCTAGATATGTAGCCCTAGTGCTATGAACATTACAATGGCCATACCATTTCTTTAAAGAATACACTCAAGTATGAACAACCATGATGGTATGTCTTAAGTTAGAATCTTTAAGCATCACCAAATATTTCAGATTTAGTGCATTTTCCAATGTAAAAAATAGTGGGACTCCACTTGTTCCCTCTTGAGAGAAAAGATATGCTACTTAGTATATTTTATGGCAGGTTGGCCTGAAAATGAGTTTCCAAAGTTCAATGTTTTCCATTTATTCTAATATATTTATCCTTTAAGTTCAAGCCACCGAGTTTGAAAAAACACAATCCAGCCTTTTGTAAAAACTGATAATTCTGTATAAACCAAAATCTTAGTTCCATGGCATGCTTCTAAAATATATTGAGTTGCATTAAGTCTTTTACAACTTTTTGAAACATATTTTAACATACCCATGCACAGAAACAAACTTTGTAGATGTTTTTTAATCTCAATGAATATCATTCATATTTCAATGGTTTGCAAAAATGCCTTTAAAAAGACTGGAGCTATTCTGTATTTCAGAGCTTAAGAGACAAAAAAAAATATTTTCTTGTCAATTATAATTTTTGAAAAGAAAATGATGTTAATTTCTTTAACAATTTAAATTCAAATTATTTGTCAGCTTATTACTTTACTACCCAACAGAGATAACAAGAGTTAGGGATGATGGACTGCTACAAAGCCAATCCATTTTATTACATGCTTTATAGGATGGATTTTTAATTCTTTGGCAGTTATCGCTCAGATTTTAATTTTTAAATATCCAGGTAAGTTTTATAAACTCATTCTCAGGGGACTACATGTCCTGTCCAGTCTCAAAGACTAAATAGAATTGAACCTAGTTATGACTTCAGTGGGATATTTCCAGGAACTTTCAAGTCTCTTAAACTAGAGTGGGATGTATTTTCCTTTTCCTGTTCTTTTTCTATCGTCTTGAAGAAGGCAAACGACTTCTACAATGTTGTCACAACCATGTCTAAAAATTATGTTCAGCTTAGTGGCAATGTTATTTCCTTAGCATCAAACTGTGTTTTGATATTTGCAGTAGCACTTTCTGGAGCACCAGGTGAAGGTATATAAAGGAAAGGGGGGAGTACCTAACTTTATTTTTATTAGTGTTAGTGTTAGTCTACTACTGATTTATAGAAAGCTACAAATTTCAAATTCAGAGTAGAATTTGAGAAATATTTTAGATTTCTTTGATTGTCTGAATACATATTAATCATCCATAAAGCTATAGCAAATTGATCAGTCTCTGATTTATCATAGTACAAAGACAATTGGACAATTGACATCATTCAGTTCTAAATTGAAAAGCCTGAATTTGTTCCAATAAGTTAGAATAAAGAATGAGAGGGATTTGAATTTATTATATGTTTGTAATTGTTAATCACATATAAACCCAGGTTAGGAAGAGGAGAATATTTCAGGAACATCTAATTGGTTGTAGATTAGGGTAAATTCTAAACTGGACAAAACAAAGCAGAATCTGATAATAATTAGGAATTTTAGATTGTAATTATAGTGCTTAGATTTTATGAGTTTTAGAGGAGGCCTGGACATTTTTGAAAGCAGGAATTTAGCTAAACTTTGGTTAGAAGGAAAATTACAGTTGGAGTTAGAATTTTTATGATGAGTACTTCCATTCTCCCCATAATTCAAGCACTGGCATATATTAGCAAAACACTGACTGGATGATTTTATGTGGAAGACATCATTCATTATTCAGGATTTGTTTTGCACAAAGGACTACAATTTTGGAAATGCATTAAAAATGAAGAGAGAGGGAGAGAAGAGAGAAATCCAATCAGATAATCTCGTCCTATTTCGATCACATAGCATTTTATTCCATACTTAAAAAAAGAACACTATAATAATATGCTAATAAAGAGATAGTTCTTCAAACAGAAATAATTTCTTTGAGGATAGTGTCAGTTATAGTCCAACATACTTAGAGAGCAATATGTTATGTTAAAAGGATATTTACCACTGACTGATCTGTTTATCCCAAAATTTATCACTTATCTAACAATTTAACAGCATGTCCAGCAATTTGATAGACATAAGGGAATCAGAATGAGATGTAGCCCCCTTATTAGATCAATTATTGGAACTATTTTTTACTGGATGATAAGAATCCAGCACAATGTCATACCATTAGATCTACAGAATGTTCAAATAATTCCAAAACAGCAAATGAGTCTTCTATAGAGAAAATTCCAGGCAATGAGAAAAAAAAAATCATACTCTTTTATCCAACTGTACCATAAACAAGCAGGTGTCTTGTGATTTGTGAGGATTTAATTTCTTCCTTTCCAAAAACTGTAAACTTGTTTTAAAAAATAAGATACTGTCTAAAACCACATGCATATTTCAGCATTTGCAAAATACATAAACATACATCACAGAGATATTAAAATATTTTCTTCCAATTTCTTATGGGCTTGGGATATTTAATATTAAGGAAGGAATAGCATTTACAACAAGAAGAATCTGATAATTCATATTGGCATATAATTAACAGCAGCTGGCAATGAAACATGGATCTACATCTGTCTTCTAAATTGCCAGTTATGCTGCTGTTCTATCATTCACCCAAAATATTTTTTATTCTGAAATAAATTAGAATATGATGTTTCTTCCCCTTCTATAGATATAAAAGATAGTTTACAACTATGATTAAGCCCTCAAACAATCATAAGATAGCAGGCATTTATGAGATTCAGTATAGGGTTTCAGTATATACCTATACTGAATCTCATAAATATATGTTCAGTGATATCCACCAATAGAAGAGAAGTGTTGGTAAGTTCAAGAGAAGTAGACAAAAGGATCTTCCACTGTTAGCCATCTTGCTACTTCTCAAGTAAGAGATTACTGTTTCATTCTGCTAATGGTGGAGAGAGTTAAGTATAGCTACTGAACCATCATCTTAATGGTGTAGGCTAAAAGTTAAAATACAAAGGAAGGAGCAGATTGAAGATAATGAATACTAGGCATGGTGTTCAGAATGGCAGTCTCCATGGTAAACAAAAAAAAAAAGGCAGGGGGGAAGGTACAGTTGCAAAGACCCAGGACAATAAGAAGGAAGTGCTTTCAACAATGAAAGGTATAGTAAGTTGAATCAGTGAGGAAAGGAAGAAAGAGATGACTCTAAAAAAACACTCTTGGGATAAAAATAAAGTGTCATTTAGAACTACAAATAGGGTAGTGGGTTGCCTCTCTTCTATTATGGACAGTTGTAGTTTCAGGAAGCATTTAATACCACAGAAAAAATAAATAAACCAATAAAGCAAACAGGACCTGTGGCATGGAGATAGGGAATATTTTGTGGACACACATATCTAGGTTTCAAAAAAAACTCCATGATCTTTAACTAAATAGCTCCATATGGTAGTAATGTCTTCCCAGACATCCTCCATTTGATTCTACATGTTCCAACTGGATGCATGCCTTGAAACCTTATCCAACGTCCTAGGAAAACAGAAACTTTTATCTTACTATGCCAAACTGAGCTGCATTTCATCTAATATCTAAAATATTTGCACATGCATTTTCATACACTCTAATATGACAAAACATGAATGTTGGATCAGTTCCTAAATCTATAATTAATTCAGAACACCAACAGCTAATTATAATCATGTGATCATTAAAAGTGAAGGTAAAGGTTTCCCCTGCCAGTTGCGGCCAATTCTAAGGGAGAGTGCTGATCTCTGATTAACAGTGGACGGAGCCTATGTGGTTCAAAGATGCTTCTGTGGTCATGTGGTCAGCATGATTATACACCAAGGCACATGGAGCGCTATTACCTTTCCCACAAAATTAGGTGGTACTTACTTATCTACTTGCACTTTTACATGCTTTTGAACTGCTAGGTTGGCAAGTAATGGAAGCTCACCCCATTATACGGTGGCACTTGGGATCTCAAAAAATCTGACCTGCTGACCTTCTGGTTGACAAACCCAGTATCTTAACTGCTCAGCCACCATGTCCCTTGTGATCATTATGTATGATCATTGACAGAGAATAGAAGAGAATCCTGGATCTAAAAGTTAATAAAAGAAAAGAAATAAGGAGAAGTATATTGAGATAAAGTTTAAATAATAAAAAAGGAAAGTCCTAATTATGGTTTATTGAATCACTGTTTATTACCTTAAAAAGCTAGCTAATCTTCAAGATTCTACTTTATTTATTTATGTTGGTCCATTATGCCATTTGTGTCTTTTAATCTTAGTCTTCATTATTTATTAAAGGACAAAGCTCTATTTTAGAGAAGTAATAACTTATTTGCTTCTATATTCTTGAACATAAGTCTGACTTACGTCAATTGACATACAGTTTTAGTATGCATTGCCTATTAAAAATGTACAAACTGATTGTAATGGCAGAAAATTGGGGAAAAGATATAATATGTACTTCTCTTCAATATTAGAGACAGTCAGAAGCAAAAAATATGCATGTACATAAAATTACAACATAATACAGAATGAAAATTCTAACAAAGGAATTATCAAATTCTTGTGATACAATATGGTACAATGAAGGCACAGAATTATTCCAAGAAAGGCAGAGTATAAGATTTTATTGTATGCAAATTACATATTTTATAGATAGGCCAGAAATTCCTATTTAGATATTTAGCCTAGAACTGATGATGTTACCTAGTTTGGTAATAAAACATTTGCAAGAGAACAATCAAGCTCAGAGAGCACTCAGAACCTCACAGTTCAACTCTAAACAACAAACATTTTCTTCTATTGATCCTATTTATATCTTATTAATACATAATTTTGGGATTTTGTCATTCTAAAAGTGAGGTAGATCAGATTTGATGCCACTGGACCATAAGTAATTTGTTTACCCAAATTTGTGTAGGAGATAATAAGCTTTAACACCTAAAACTAGGAGCTAAACTTTACACAGCTAGGGCCTTCAGTGTTCTCTATTTTGTCTATGAATAGGGATGAACTATTCCCAAAGGAGTAGGTCTGTATTTGGGGATCCTCTTAAATGCATGACTCCTGCTGGATCAGCAAGTAGATGAAAGGTCTAAGGGGGTCTTTACCAGATTTGGCTGGTCTGCCATTTTTGACATTACTAGAGACAAAAGAACCTGTCTGAAGTAGTTCACTCATTCATCACCAATCATTTGGAATATATGCTATGAAAATAATCTTCGAAGTCTTATATTATTGGTTTCATCATATATCCCCAAAATTAATTTCACATTTTGCAGAACAGTATGATTTCAGTCTATTGAACAATTTGGGGAAAATAAAAGGCCTTTTGTTCTTCCCTCCCCCCCTTTTTAATGAAAGTCTTCACCACAATTACTAGCACACACTTGTGTTGTGCACACCAGCAAAAGAAACAGACAATGATACATATACACCTGGGTAAGATATGGAGATGCATATAGGAACAACTTATTTGGCTGATACAAAATATGAAAGACTCTAAAGATCTTTCTTTAGAAAGATATGAAGGTTATTCTCAAGATGATCGAAGATAGAAAGACTATTAAGGACACTGTTAACATCCATAACAATTATTGATACCACATTGTATGTGATGGAAATAGAACTGCTCAATTAAAAGCTTGTGGAAATTCAGTGAATATATTGTTAATTCAGTAAAATATGTTAAAATTGTTCTGGAGAAAAATACATTTCTTTGGATTCTCATTTTCACCAGGCCAATTTACGTATGATGGAAATTCTGAAAGGAGCCAAAGAAGACATTTTGCTTAATGAAAGGTTTAATTTAGAAACTATTGGCTTTGCCTGAAGGTTATCAACTATATGAGATGGTTTACATAGTCCAGTTTCATTTCTTCATTGAGCTGATATGGCTCAGCAATCTATTATGAAGCTCCTTGGAATTCATTTGTTGATTTCAATAACATTTGGATTTCAAATGACATTTCACAAAAGACCTGAACATTTGAGTAATTAAATGGGGAGGTAAAATCTTATTTTTTTTTCCAGATTACATGTAAACTTATGTTCTAGACAGCAAGAAATGATGCTTCAGAGATGAAGCTTCAATATTTCATTAGGTTTTCAAATGTCTTTGTTTTTAAAATATCAAAACAAACAAACATATAGGCTTAAAATACTTAAATTCATGTTGAACAAGTTTTTTTAAAAAATACTCATGTTGTACAGACACAATTGAATTTATTTACCTCTGTCTCTTAAGTACATAATTACTTGTTTTATGTCTTTGTCCTTGATGACAGAAAAATATTATAGATTACTCATTCTTTTATGTCTTTTTTCTTCTCTTATTTTGTTGTAGTTCTTGTCTCTTTTTTTTCTCCCTGACTTTCCTTTTTTTCTAAATCTTTAATTTAAAATTTATATATTCCAAGAAATTTAATACAAAAATAAATATAATAATTTATATTCACATTTTATTATAATATTACATTTATCAAAACACAATGTCATTAATTTTGCTTCACATGTTGTGCTTTAAGAAAATGTTACAGTTCAATTTATGAAACTGGAATATATTTCTAGCTGTGATGGTTTTCCAGTGGATTGTTACAAATATTTATTTTAATGGAAGTATAAAATTCTAAAATTCTAATCTCTTTGTTTTAATTCTAATGACATTTAGATTTACATGTTAAATATGGAAAAAAATTTACTCTGTGATTTAAAAGCAATGTTCCTTGTTAATTATGGATCCCAACAGTTTTAACAGCCAATTTTATGTATCTATGTATGTATATGTGTAACAACTTGTCTGTCTATTGTACATTCTGCTCAACATGGATTTAAAGTTATCAAGGTTTAAACAGTATGGTATCTTCTTTTTGTTATTTCAGAACCCAATAGCCTTCATTTTTTTTGAATGCTGAAAAAGCATTTGATATGGTTTACTGAAAATCTTTCAAGTGTATTTTTACTTGTTCCTCTTTGCTTTGATATTTTATGGTTTTACTTAAATGGTGATTATTAATCAGGGACAATGTCTTTGGTTGAATGTGTGCCAAACTGCATATCAAGGATGCTGACTTTGTTTCTTACTTTTTAATTTAAAAACTTACTTTTTAATTAAAGAATTCCTGTTTCCATAGTTTAATATTTATAAATCAAGGAATTATAGCAGGAGAAGAAGTGTATAATTTTACTGTATGTGGATTACTTGTTTTATAGATAAGCTAGAAATGTCCATTTCTATCTTATTCATTAGTACATAAAGTATGTTTGAGACCATGTCTGGTTATTCTATAAATTGGAGAACCTCAGATTTAATGCCACTGGAGCATAGCAATAATTTTGATAGGAGTTTAACATTTTGTTCTGAGCTCCTGTACTTACATGTATCTTTCCCAGGAAGTTTCAGTTAAATTTCCTGTGATCTATCCAGTTTCATTTTTACTGAGATACGTTGAAGTATACTAATCTGCTAACAGATTATTGTTATGATTAACTATTGTCAGTTCCACTTTGCAGCTGGATTCTTGAAATTCTTCTAAAGTTTAGTGGTGAAGTCTTTTCTTTTAAGTTCCTTGCTTTAAGCACTCATCACTTTGCCTACATTTTTTACAGTTTCGTAGACTGCTTACTCTTTATTCAAAATGTGGACAATGCTCCTTCTATTCCAAATGGCTGGACAGTAAAAGGTAAGAATTCCACTTAGCATCTATAAAAATACTTTATACCATCAATACAGGAGAAACAGAAACAGAATGTTATCAGTTCTAATTGCAAATGACTTCCAGTGACACAACATTTTAATTAATAAAAAATCCTGGCTGGATGCTGCAAAATTTTGTATCTGTAGAATTACAGCTTTCTCATACAAACTTCACATGTGGGAAAAATTCTGGATTGTGCATCTCAGAAAGAAAACCATTTCTTAATATAGATCTCAAGATAAATTTTATGTTTTGATGAAAAGCTGAATTCAAGCAGTGCAGCACAGTAACAATCAACAGAAAACATGATCTTATCAGTATTTTGATTGAAATTTGCTGTATTTGAAGCCTTACTATTGATCTCTCTAGTCTATTAATATGTAGGAATAGATTGACCTGACTTCTCTGGCAGAAGCCAAACCATTCCACATATTAAAGTCAAAAGAGTCCTATATACTTACAATTTGTTATTCTGTCTTCTGAGCTGGTAAGACTTAATAGAATATATAATCCAAGACATTGATGATCCATGGTAAGGTGAAACTCTCTTCTGCAATATTTACAAGCATCTATTAATCATCAAATAACTATGTGTGGATTTGCATCTAATCCAAATAACTGAATTAATAATTAAATAATAATTATCTTCTTGGGGTTTTTAACCATTGGGAAGACTAATTTCACTTTTTGCTCTGTTTCAGATTGTGAATAAAATAATATCTCATGCAGATTCTAACTTATCTCACTCCAAATGAGATTTTAGTTCTATGAAGACATTTGACTGCATTATGAAAAAGCCTATGCTACATATGTGCATTCTTTATATACTTCTCTATATTCAGGAGTGAAAATAAATATGATCCTATTATTTTTAATTAAAAGGATCTTTTAAAAAATTTTTTTAACTAATTTAAAAAATAAAAATAAAAAAATAAACATATGGAGCCTGCTAAGAACCTTGGTAGAGGATTGGAGTATAAAGAAGCGTATATGCACCCACTTTCTTTAACCTGGATGGAAATGTAATGATGACCACAATTATTAAGAAAAGCCCTACTCATAAACCTGAATGCTCAGTTGCTTATGTTAACTTAGTTGCTTAATCCAGAAGCAAATTCTAATCAACCCAGATTTTTGCATTAAACAGTTGAAAATGTAAGAGCTAGCTGTCCATATGGGAAGTAGAAGAGATGGTGGCTACAATATACAATAGAGTATCTATCTAGACTAAATTAGGTCTAGTCATCTGCCAGCAATATAGCTTGGCTTATTTCAGCATTATTCCATCTATAAGTTCCATGTGATGAACAATTCTTTTATTTAATTCAACTGAAGATCTTACGGTAATTGGAAAGAACATGCTGATATTCAGTAGCTTTCTTTTGCTTACTCAACTATATTAGGAGCAATGACAAATATTACATGTCATATAAAGAATATCCTTAGCATTTTTTATGAAGATAGATTAATTAATAACCTTAACACTGCTGTACTGGGAAATTTCACATATTATACAAAAACACTGCCATAGTGCGACATTTCACATATTATATAAAACAAAACAAAACCCTCAATTTTTCCACTGAGTTTCTTCTCAGTAGCAAGCACCTTCTCCCTGCCCCCCATGACATATGGATCATTTGATGAGTATTTAAAACAATTGCATTACCAGGCTAAGTGGCTATAATGTGCTGTCTTATGTAACAGTGTTTACAATAGCCTTAGTTGATTGGAAAAGGAACAGGAAGAGAAAACGATATCTGTAAAGATGAAGAGAAAGCAATATGGAAGTAATGCAGAAATGAACTAATTTTTCTTCATTTAATCAAAAGTTGATTCCAGCAGTAGCTCTTTCCACCAATCTAGTTTCAAATGCAGATTAATCCTTGGTGATTAGATATAATTAATCATAATTATGGCTTAAATTCAGAGAAAGAGAGAGAAGGACTCATTGAATTTCAAGGCCAAACTTGAATTAGATTGTGACTTTATCTAAGTCAAATTAAATTCACGATTGCAATACATTGAGATTTCACATTCCCCCCATGATGGATGGGGGAAGCATAACGTAGCATGAGAGAACAATTAGTGCCAGACCTATATAATTCATCACAAGCCAAATGAACACCCACAGGAATGGGCATCTCTGAATAATTTAGAAAAGTTGGAAGCATTCTGTTTACCACTCATTGCTGCTTCATCAACTTAAAATCCAATTCCATCTCAACTTATTCTGTTTAAACTTTTTAAACAATAACATTGCAATATTCCAAGTAATTTGTTTCTTTCCTCATCCCTGGAAATATAAAACAAGTATAAATCCCAAATATATCAGACAAAAGATATCTTAACATCTGCTAATAAAATCATATTGACAAAGATATGAGTAACCTTCATGCTACATGCACTAATTGGCAGGCATCCTTCGTTTCTGTTGACAGTCCAAATCCAATGTATGACTCTTTAATGCCTTATGACATGTTTATTCCAAGGGAACAATAAGATGTTGGAAGACAGTTAAATATTTATTGTATGTCCCTTTTTTTGTCTATGGTTCTGCCTGCCATTTCTCTAAGAGATTTCTATTCAGTGGCCATTTCCTTCTGATTTCTTTTTGTACACATAGAAC
>JANHZU010005449.1:10120-21638 GCA_032468055.1 Acrochordus granulatus | reverse complement strand
TATGAAATCTGGCCCAATAGTTCAGAATTTGGCAATGAATGGACAAAATAGGATAGTTGCCTCACAATACTTAATAAGAATTGGAGTTACTGTTCTTTATCCTCAAAGTTAGCCTTCTGCTTTCAGGAACAGTAGAATTTGCTGCCATCATGACTGTTGAATAATAGTTCAGTAGACTTAACTAATGTACAAGGAATGGGGGTGGAGTCATCCTTGTTTCAGGTAGGAGAATGGATTATAAACCATTGATGGTGCACCATCAGAGGAATTAGTTCTGTTAATCTACTGATCGGCTTTATAAATCTGGTTCCCACTTCCTATTTTTCTCAGTATCGAGCGATAATTGGTAGTGCCAACAATTTTGGACAGTTGTACATGTGTTTTTTATTGCCTAATCAGATATCAGTCACAACTGGCAGGGGAAACCTTTACCTTGAATGTTTTAATCACATTAGTCTTCAGATAATTAATGTGGAAGAGAGAATTGTAGTGCAAATAAGCATGTTGTCAAATGTTATATTATGTTCAAATAGCAAATTAATCCATCCTCTTTAAAATTCATATGTGAAAACACTGTGGCTTCCTAGATTTTTCCATATTTGTATGGTTTGATTTTGCTCTTTGAGCTCATTGAGATTTTTATTAAAGGGAAAATAATTTATAAAAAATTATGTTTGCCATGCATATAGAGGATTGGACAAATTGGAAATTAACATCTCATAAACAATTATTTCAGGATAGTTTTTTTAAAAAAAAATCTGGAAACTTCCTGTATCCTACATGTTTTGCTTTGTAAAACTATATTTTAAAATTTCTGTTAATAGAGGAAATTTTTTGTAGCTGATATTGTTTTAATACCATAAAGGAGAAGGCTATCTCTTTCTAGAAGGCACACTGAATCACCCAAATAAACGGTTCTTGGCTCCGAACTAACATTTTATCACTATCGGCCTTGAAGACTCAGCAGAACTACAAATGATTGCATTACTCATCAACTTTTTATTATAAATCTCCTTTCTCTTCCCAGAAATAACTTGAATGTGTAAATGTAAGTTTGTATCAGGAAATGTATTACTTTGATCAGGGTTTGATCTATTTTTGGCAAATTAGCCCTCATCTCCAACACTAAATTTTTTAAAGTAATTTAATAGAAAGGATACATACCAAGTTTGAGATGTTCTAATTGTCCATGAATAGTGAAATGCATCTGTTTGAGACCATTATGGGACAAATGCTGTTCTTGTAGCAATTAGAGTTGGTTATTGCTGAGAACATATTAATGTTTATGTATTTGTTTCCCTTGCTTAATTTCACAGCTAAATTATGTTTATTATTTTTCTTCTGTTTTTCTCTCTTTTATTTTTCTCTGTTTCCATAGGCTCTGGACAAAGTAATGGGATGAGATATAAATGCTGACTTACTCTCTAAGAAGGGTGCTTATCCTGAGGTTCAGTCTTAGTCTGTACATTCTTTTATGTCTTCCTGAACAAAAACTCTAATCATTTGTAGAATCATAAAAATGCCTAAACCAAACTTTTTGATCAACCCATAGTTCTAGTCCAAATACAGCGACACAGCAGCAGAATGAGATTTAGAAGAGTTATTTTTATATTCTTAAGGTATAACCCCTTACCTTCAACTCTCATAATTTTGCCTCAGTTATGTATGTGTACATGTCTCTCTATAATGGTTTCTGTTCAAGGCTGCAGCAGAAAAATAAGGCTTAAAGAAGGCTTTTATATTAGAAATTACAGTCCCCACTCTCATCCATCTGTTTTACATTCATCAGTTTGAAGTTATTTGCTTTTTTCTTATTGTGAGTTTTGGTTCTACTTACGAAGCTTTGCTTCAATATCTGTGATCTTATTGTTTTATATTAACTTTTATCTTCTTTACTTGCAGAGAAAGCTTCCAGTCCTCCTTCTTGGACGTTCGGCAGAGTTACGGCCTGGTGAATTTGTGGTTGCGATTGGAAGTCCATTTTCTCTTCAAAATACAGTGACTACTGGAATTGTTAGTACCACCCAGCGAGGAGGAAAAGAGCTGGGACTTAGAAACTCTGATATGGACTACATCCAAACTGATGCTATTATTAATGTAGGACACATTTTATAAATATCTTATCTTAAATGCATACTTCTGTACTAAACAAATATGGAACCACTGCCTTTTCTAGGATGGCATGTTTTTGTTTGTTTGTGCTTTCCAGTTATCTATAACATTCTCTTTTTTATGGTCTGTCAATAACCACTTCTGACCCTACATAGCTTTTCAAGATTTGATGGATAATGGAAACTTTATTTTGGCTATCATGCTATTTTTTGGGTCTCTGATGTCCTGACATATCTTTTAAATCAGTCACTTTTGACTCTTTTCCTGTTTTTTAAGGTTTTGATTGCTTATAGGGTACCAATCCTCTCATGACTATGTGTCACAGGTTAGGATGACTTTTCATAAAACAATGCATTGATTATTGGCACTGCCGGAAAGATTGGTTAAATCTCAGCTCATCTATATATCCTGGGTTAGTTATTTGACATAAGAATTTCTGTAATTCTTCTACATTAATTACCTCCAAATTTGTACTGAGGAGAGAAGTATATTCTTCCTATTTATAATGATCCTGGGTTTACCAATTCTTAATTTCATGTTTTTAACCACATAATATCTGAATCCATCATAAACCAAATAGAAGTTTCAAATAGAAGTAAGATTCAAGTCAATCTGTCAGGAAGGGAGAAAGTAAAGCTTCCCCTGCCAATTGTGCCTGACTTTAGGGGGTAGTGCTCATCTCCATTTCATAGCCGAAGAGCCAGTGTTCCTCAAAGACACTTCCATGGTCATGTGGCCAGCATGACTATATGCTGAGGCACACAGATGCTGTTGCTTTCCCACCAAAGGTGATACCTATTTATCTTCTTGTATTTTTACATGCTTTCAAACTGCTAGATTGGCAGGAGCTAGGCAGACAATGGGAACTCTTGGGTCTCGAATTTGAGCTGCTGACTTTCTGGTTGACAAATCCAGTGTTTTTACTGCTTGTGCCATTGCGTGCCCTTATGTAAGATTTATTCCATTTAAATTTGAGTGGTTACTTCCCTGTGAAGAAATGCTGGGAATAAGTAAATGTGAATACTATTTCTAGAATGCATTAGTAGTAACTATATCTCAAAACATAAAATATATTTCTAAATAATTGAAAATGTAAGATTAAAAGGCATTTTTCCCCTAAATTTACAGTATGGGAATTCTGGAGGACCTTTAGTGAACCTGGTAAGTGTTTTTTTCCTTAAGCTTCGAATTTTATAAAAACTAGATCTCTCTTCAATATCCTCTGCAAATAATAGAGTTTATATTTATTTAATTACTCATTCTTGATGCTGTGTGCTATCCTTGGAGTTCAGCACTCAAATCTGTAGTATGTGCATAAAGATAAAGGTTTTCCCTGCCAGTTGTGGCTGACTCTAGGGGGGTGGTGCTCATCTCTGATTCACAGCCAAGAGAACTAGTGTTTGTCCAGAGACGCTTCCATGGTCATGGCCAAGCACATAGTACGCAGTTAATTTTCTCACCAAAGTGGTACCTATTTATCGACTTACATTTTTACATCTTCTGAACTGCTAGGTTGGCAGGAGCTAGGCAGACAATGGGAGCTCACCCTGTTATGTGGAATTACTTGGCTCTTGAACTGCTGAGCTGCCAACCTTCTGGCCAACAAGCCCAAGATCTTACTGTTTGGCCATCCTAATATTGGCATATTCAAATGTAAATAACAGTATTCTTATATTTTTCTTACACTTTGTATTTGGCAGGCAAGAGAACAAAGCCCCATATTCTTTACCAGTTTTGGTTCTTACTTAAAGATTTTCTCCTCTGGTATATTGGGTCCTACATTTACTGAGTTACCACAATTAAGCAACTTGGAAGTATCAATGTGATGTTGATATTCTTATATTCCATTTCGTATCACATCTGTCATCTCTAAATTATTGAGTTACCAGTTTTCAACCTGATGCAGGAAATGGACTAACAAATTGTGTATCAAGTTATATAAATGAAAATGTTATTGTTTGATCTTACAAAATGGTTAACGCTGGAGCCTATTATGCTTGGCTTCTCTTAATTTTTCTAAATTGATGCCATCCAAATATATTGGAACTTCAGTTGCCAGCATGAAGTTTCCATTCCATTCTATTAGCCATTCTAAATGGGAATTCTCAGATCAGCAATCTTAATGCATTTGGAGAGCCTCAGTTAAGGAAAAAAATAGCAAGTGTAATTCTTAGGAAATATGTATCAAGAAATATTTATTCAGCTAGAAATGTCTGTATCACTGCCTCATTAGAGTATATTAGTCCATTTTATGATTGCAGGTTCTCCCTGAAGCTGGTAAAAAAATGATTGAATGCATACTAAAAGTATAAATAAAGCTAAATTTTATTCTGAAAGCAATATTCAATTTCTAATTGAAAATCAATTTAAAACTACAAATATTACAACAAATAGATTGCAGCCAAGTGTACTAGTTCAATTTATTATAGAATAGAAATTCTATAGAAATAGAACAGAAATTGCAGCCTTTATTTGAAGAGGTTATGCTTTCTTAACTATTCAACAGGATGGGGAAGTGATTGGTATTAATACTCTGAAAGTCACTGCTGGAATCTCCTTTGCAATACCATCAGACAAAATTAAAAAATTCCTCACTGAATCACATGACCGACAATCTAAAGGTATTGTATTATATTATAGAATTATGAAACAAAGGCAGAATTCAGTGGGACTTAATTTTGGGAAGTTAGTGGGCTTGAATTTTGAAAGGTCAGTTTCTAAATTCTGTCCACTTAATAAGCCAGTACATAACTGAAGGAACCATATTGCTATCATACAAACTGAAGCAGCAGACTTTGTGAAAATTAATATTTGTGTCATTCTCAAAACTTTTGGCCAGGACTGTATAATGTGTATATACAGGTAGAGCTTGACTTATGACCACATTTGGGACCTGAATTTTGGTTGCTAAGCAGGGTGATTATTAAGTGACTTTCACTCAATTTCATGACCATTTTCCATGGTTAAGCAAATCACTGCAGTTGCTAAGTGAATCACATGATCATTAGGTAAATCCAGCTCTTCCCATTCACTTTGTCAGAAGGTGAGTGGCAAGGTCACAAATGGTGATCACCATAATCCAGGATGTTGCAACTGTCATAAATATATGCCAGAAGCCAAGCACCCAAATTTTGATCACATGACCATGGGGATGCTGCAGTAGTCATATCTGTGCAGGCCAGCCATAAGTCAATTTTTCCAGTGCTGCTGTAACTTCAAATGGTCACTAAATTAATTATTGTAAGTCAAGGATTACCTGTAAAGTAATACAGTCAAGGCTGTCAGATCATTGTCAAATCACAATCTGTAGTATGTTAGAATTTTGTTTTGTTTAGATGAGGGGACTACTAAAATGTTTTTTCTTTTTAAAACAGGAAAAGCTGTAACTAAGAAAAAATATATTGGCATTCGAATGATGTCACTCACTCAGAGGTAAATTTTGAAACTATAGCAGTTCTCTCTGAAAGTGGCTATTCTTTGAGAAATAGATCCTGTGAGCCAAACTATAAGTGACCTCCTAGGTTAATTAGTTCCTTTAAAATTAAATAGCAAGCTCATTGGGGAAGCAGCAGTAGGAGATAAATGTTTTACTGCTGCTAAAACTGCTATTTTAGGCTTATTTTTTAATGGATGATTACAGTAGCATTTAAGAATGGGCAACCAGATTTCTCCATTTCTGAATTCATTCTAATGCTTCTGATTTCTTGTGGTCTCTCCCTATCTCATCTTTATTTTCTTTGATGTTATCTAACTAAAATTATGGTTATCCAGATCTTTTCTTTAGAATCCAAGAGAAGAGTGGGACATATAAGCAAGCATAGAATTCTTCAGAAGTGGATGAATCCCATAGTCTGCTTCTATTACTTTAAATACTAGTTAATATTTAATTAAATATTAATTAATTAATTAACTAAATTTGAGTGTCTGAATTGACTGAAACTGAATATACAATCACATTTTTGGATATTAGAAATTAGGTGAACATACTGCCATAATTTACATTTTCAGTGAATTAAGGAATATCAACAAAATATTGTATTTAACATTTATAGTTTAATACTCAGCTGGAAAAAATAAGAAACTGCTTGACAGACAGTGATAATATAATTGATTTCTTTACATTTTCTTCACAGCAAAGAGATTGATGAAATAGCCATAACAATCACTCAAACAAAGGACATTCAACTAAAGAATAGAAAACTAAAAAAGAATTCAACTTCCCAAAGTATTTTTGGAAACTGAGAAATAAATAAAATACAGCCATTTCATCTCTCTCTCTTTGTCTCTCTCACACACACACACACGTGTGTGTGTGTATATATAAATAATGGATAGGACTGAATCAGGGATCAATATAATTGGCAATTAATATTTGTGTGTGGTGCCCTGTCATCATCCCTTCCCATCTACTTTCTTAAAATCATCTCTCATAGAAGTGACATATCTGAGTTATACAAATCCCATCACTAGTTAATACTAGACAGATAAAGTATCAAATGTTCTTACTCTTTTTTGCCCACATATAGTATTTTTTTCTACTACTGAAATTTGTTTATTCACCTAGTTATCACTATGGTACAGACAATGTTGTTAATGTGAAGGGGCAGTAGATGCCGTTTCTTGTTTGCTCATGCAATTTAATAATTAAGAACTGTTGTGAGAACCTGCATATACTGACGCTCTTACCCAGAGGCTTTCCAAATCCCAAAGCCTGCAATTAATAAAACCAACCTTATTATAAGATCTTAGGAATCTTTCTGAATGGAAGGAATTATTACAAGGAGGTAATCATAAGATAGTATCTAGGTGTGAATGCTTCTCCCGTTAGGTTTCTCAACCTTGTATGTTCTTTACTTATCTTCTGTTCTTTCCTCATTTGTGGTCACTGTGCTGTTTCATGGATCTCTGGATGTTTGGTGAGCAATGGAATTGGGTGTATGTGGTGGGGCAGTGCTTCCATTAGGAAATATTGCTTGGCTTTGGGAATTGGCTTTATAAGAATTAGCCTGATGGAAAGGGAGAAGAGTATTGTTCCCTCCTACCTGCTAATAGAGTGATTGGTCCAGCACTCTGCTGTCAACTCTAAGACAGTGCCTCAGAAGTGAGACAGAGGATTTGGTGGTCCAAACTGAGGTGAGAGACAGATGGGTGAAACAGAAGGCATCTTTGCGTTCTCATGATACAGCAAGGCTGTATACAATGGTTGTAAATGAGAGTGGAGAAAACAAGTTGTAAAGGAATCCTTTTGAGTAATACTACAGTAGTGGGCTGTTGGTTGAGCAATGGGTATTTCCCCAGTTTTTACAGAAGTGAGAGGGCAGGAGATATCAGCAGGAGAATAAAAGTAGTTCTACCTTAGATGCTGGTGTAGAGAGTCAGATGATCTTGAGAAAAATAGGCAAGAACCCATTCAATCAACAAAGAGGGATGAAATATTTCTTGCTTTGGGAAAGAAGAAGTATTCTGAAGACACTCAGGCAGGCTGTTCCTTGATTCATTGGGACATAAGACAGAGGGGATGTAAATAACAATCAGGCTTGCAAGATTCTGTTCTTATAGTCCAGCTTAATAAAATATATTTTTATGGAGTCTGTTCCCTGATCTTGCCCAGCTCAAAGGACTTTCAGCTGTGTTGACGGAGGGAAAGAAAGTGTTCCAGTTTGGTGATAGTACAGTATAGACTTCAGCCTAATCGCTTCAACCCTCAAAGGGCTGTCAGTTTTGATAAGAAAGGAAATGTTCCAATTTGGGGATAGTACAGACTTCCAACCTAATTTGCTGGATCTTGGGGCTAAATGGCCTGAGTGTAGGCACCCCTGACCTCAGGGTCCTGATGCTTAATATCAGGCCTATTTTCAACAACATCTTCATAATCGATCTACTGCACGAGACAGTAGATCTGACATACATCACCAAAACATGTCTGGCCTTGTTAGAAACCTGTCCAGGCATGTTGAGGTCCTTTACCAACCTCAGGGCCAGGGCAGGGAGGATAGTAGTGGCTCTAAATAAAAGATACCTTACCTTCAGAAAAAACACTATTCTAGGGATAGTTGGGAATGAGTGCCTTTATGTTAGATTAAGAGAGAGAAGGTTGGTATCCTGTTGGTGTAATGACTGTCCTGAAGCATGGCAGGAGAACATTCCTGGCTCCTGGAGCCAGTCTCTGGGTGTTCTGGGGGGTATGCTTGATGAAAACCCTGGTTGATATATTTCTGGGTTCTTTTTCATTAGACTGCAAAAAATGAAACAAAATTGTTTAGAGTGAGTCAGTAATTAACTTGTAGGCAAAGTATTGTTCCATACTGCATACTGTGAGCAAGAGGTATTTTATTTCATGGGCAGCAATGTTTATTCCTGTAAACAAGTGGAAAATTCCTATCTCTTTATTTTGTTTATGCCTTAATAGGTTTGCTAATGTCCAAGAAGATAAATGACTTGATTATTTTTGATACATATAAACATAGCTGTTCCTTTTATAAATCTTTTGATCATATTATTATGTTATAACTTAGTAAACAATTGGTATTTGATGTGATTTGTTTTCTCTAGTAAAGCTAAAGAACTTAGGGAGCGCCATGAAGACTTCCCTGATGTTAATTCTGGAGCTTATATTATTGAAGTAATTCCAGACACACCAGCTGAGATGTAAGTTAAAGAATTCTTGCTTTGGTCCTAATCTTGCAAGGATAAATACTCGATATAAAAATAATTATTATCAACAGACTCTTCTGTGAGATATATGAAAAAAAATTACTAGATCCCCAATTCTGATTAAAAAGGGGTTGCCATTTTTACATTCTTTTCATTAAAGGATGCCTGATGTTGCAAACCAACAAGCCAATTTGCTCAGCTATTATGCTGATGTGGTTACAAAAAGCAAGTAAGACTCAAAAGCAGCTGAAACCTATCATTGATCATAGAACTTGGTTCCACTGGCACTATTACAGCTCTGACATCAAATCATTTGTTATATACAGTATGCTTACCCACACAGTATATGATTGTGCTGTATCCATTGAGCTTGGAATGTAGTACAAAAAAGTTAGAGATGGAGAAATGCAATTATATGTTAATTCTTGTATAGCACTATCAAGTGTTCAAAGTGTTATACATGTGTTATCCTGCACAATAACATCTCCATACTACAGATGTGGCAAGATAAGAAGGTAGAAAGAGTAACTGACTTGTATAAGATCTGTCTAATGGAATTCTTGTTTTTTAGCTCTAGCTCATATCTATTAGTCATTAACCTTCATCTGTTGATGCTCAAATTTATCAGGATATTGTTGAATATGTACCACATCACTCAATTTGATAGAAATAATACTATTTAATAATTCTATAAATGGGAAGAGTTGGATGATACTGTGTGATTTGTGAAGTAGAAGGCACAAGTGACCAGAACATGAAGTTCTGAATTTTATAATTTTAATTCAGTTTTGGTGTTGCCTGACTCCAAAATGATTCTGGGTGGTACCAGAGTTATAACTGTAATTTACAACTTATTTCAGTCAGAACTGAAGGAAGTGTGTGGGATATATATGGCAGTCATAAGAACATCCTTCTACTAATCTGAATAATAATAAGGCATATTATTATTCAGATAATCTCTGTATTTTTTCTTCAAAGGGAAATGATTATTTCTTCTTGCTTATAGTCTTTACAGACTATAATTACAGTTTAGTTTACCCTATTAACATATTAATACAGTTTACCCTATTAACATATTTAATGAAAGTGTATTCCTTATTAAACTAATTTTTCTGGAGCTGTCATATCTACAGCAAAGAGGAGACTTTCTTCATTTCATATTAATGATTACCTTGAGTATTGTAACTAGCAGGCCATCAAGAAATTAATAATTCCTGAAAAATGCTGTTTTTGAAATAACTGCTCGTGTAAGATATTTTTCTTTGCATGAGAAAATCTTGTGAATGCTTTGTGGCTACATAAAATAGCTATGCTTAGGGGTTGATTCATGTCTTTGCCTGTTAAGTGGGTTTGTATTTCCATAACTCATAGCTAGAGTTTCTCTACAAGACAGGACAAGATGATGTGAGGAAAGAATGCTGAACTCCCTTTATTTGCTTCAGTGCCACCATCACTGAATATAATCTTGCTTTATTGATTTGCTCTTGCTTTAGTGGTCTAACTTTAATTTCTCAGTCAGAAGAAAAGCTTTTGAGATGGAATTGTGAAAGAAAGCAATGAAAGTTGCAGCCATTCGATATCACAAAGGTTTATTTCATTGTAATATAATAAGAATTCTAAAACAAGGAAATTGTATATATTTTATTTCTTAAAAATCATCATTGAAATACTAACCTCCTCTCTAATTTAACAATTAGATATGAGCTAAATTAGATAACAATTAGATAAATACAATTATAAATCAATGTTACTAAGATGCTCAGTCTGCTTATACTATTAAATATTTAGTTTGCTTTTATGCTCTCTTTCAACAAATTAACCTCAAAAAGATTAAAAGCAGAAATTAAAAATGAACATAAAAACTATTTTTAAAACTGCCATTAGAAATATATAGAGATGGAAATCAATATGAGCTCTGAAGGAAAAGCATTTCACAATTTGGAAAGATCTTTGTTTCCATTTTGGTTTAACTTAATGTCATTGGAAGTTTCTTTCATTTCCCAAATTAAGCATACACAGTAGGACACAGTGTTACATATCTGCCAAATAGTAGTTTCTTCAATTGAACTATGTTTCTCATATTGAAGTATGTTGAGAAGGAAAGCAGGTATGAATCTTTTGTTAGGCTAATATTTTTTCTTCTCTTTTTTTCAGGGGAGGCCTGAAAGAAAATGATGTGATTATAAGCATTAATGGACAACCAATAATCTCACCCAATGATGTCAGTGACATTATCAAAAAGGACAGTACACTTAGTATGGTAATACGCAGAGGAAATGAGGACATTATTCTAACAGTTATTCCTGATGAAATTGACCATTAAATAGAAACATGAGCTGGATTTCATGCTACAAATACGCACTGGACTGTTTTTATTATCTTTGTGCTGGTGCAGGAATAGTAGATTTTGACCAACTATCCAACTACGTTTAGTGGTGTTGTACTGTTGAATAAAGTAATATTCAAATAGGTATAGTGTTCAAGATAATACTTCAGCTGTTCTTGATGTGTGCTATGCATTCTTTGTGGAGTTCTTGGTACTCTCTGAGCATATTTACCATTCAAAAGAGCCAATAAAAAAGCTGGGAATGAAACAAATGAACCCGAACACATCCTCTCCAACAGGGATTAAATCAGAAAAACTATCAAGCAGAAATAGTATCCTAAATAGTATCCCAAGTATCCTAAACAAGAAACTACCAAGGAGAAAACCAACACTGGCAAGGCAAACTACTATATATAAACAAAGCAA
>JANHZU010005448.1:60300-72955 GCA_032468055.1 Acrochordus granulatus | reverse complement strand
CCTAGCTTCTACTACTCTTTCCCACAGCTTCATGGTGTGGCTCATCAACTTTATGCCTCTGTAGTTGCTGCAGCTCTATGCATCCCCCTTGTTCTTAAAAATACAAGTACACTTCTTCTCCACTCCTCAGGCATTTTCTTACTTTCCAGAATCTTGTTAAACAATGTGGTTAGCAGCTCCACTGCCATCTCTCCTAAACAGTCCCATGCCTCTACTGGTATATCATCTGGGCCAGCTGCCTTTCCATTTTTCATCCTCTTCATAGCCCATCTCACCTCGTCCTTACTAATTTCCCATATGTCCCAGTTCACTATGTCTGCCTCATCTAACCTCCTCTTTCTCGCATTTTCTACATTCATCAGTTCATCATAGTAGTCCTTCCACCTACCTAAAACTCTCTCTTGGTTTGTCAGCACATTTCCGTCTGCATCTTTTACCACCCTAACTTGCAGCACATCCCTCTCCGCTCTATTTCTCTGTCTGGCCAGTTGATACAAGATCTTTTCTGCTTTGAGTTCAGCTTTTCATACATCTCATCATATGCCTTTTCCTTTGCCACTTTACTTTGTTTTGCATCTCCTTATCCTTACTTATGGTAATTTCCTAAATGACATCAACTGGAAATGCTGGAATTTACATCGCTAAGGAGCATGGATATGTGTTGTCCTGTTTATGACTACATCACTTAGCAACAGAAATTGTTAAGACTACTTATACTCTGAATTATTATTAAGAGAAAGTGTTACAAGCCTTTCATAATGTAACACACCATACTGAACTAAAACTTATTTCTTCCTAAATAGACATCTGTTATGCCTGGAGAGAACCACACAGAAACAACCCACACAATGTCTGTTTATAGTCAGTGTAATCAATCCCACATTTTTAGGAACTTTAAAATTTGCCAGATTTATTTTTTTTAATTAAAAAATCCCTATTTATAACCAAGAAAAATAAAAGTTCATTTTGGCTGCAATGCCACAATGTGTAATTTTTGAAAAACAAGAGCAAATTGGAAAACCTCAACAGGACATCCCTTAAATAGTCTGAACAATTTCATTACTCACGTCAAGATATCATCTGGGGTCTTCTGTTGCAGCTTTTTGCCCAAGCCAAATCCAAAGAAACACACAGCAAACATGGGTGTCACACCAACAATGGGGGCTGCCATCCCTTTATATAAACCACGGACACCCTGTAAGAAACAGTAGGTCAGTGGATTATCTATATATTTATTAAACAAATACGGTTGCTCATCTGAAGTACAAACAACAAAACAGAATTATGAAACATAAATAGCAGCCAAGCATGAAGGATTACTTGAAGATTCTGATTCAAAGGGAACTTACTTCTCTGATTATATACATATCGTTTTTCAAGATGACACTTAGAGCAGTTGCTGTTTAAGGTTCAACTATTGCAACACATTCTTTATGGAATTGCCTTAAAGATATTCAGAAATTGCAGCAAGTATGAAAAATTGTTACTGTTCTCCCATTACTAAGTACTTAGAAGAGCCTATGTGAGAAGGAGAGGCTTGTCTATCATAGCCTCCTAGATGGTATAACTTCTCACTAGGGTAGATCAGTGTAGGCCTTCCAGAACATGGAGAAACAGAACTTTTCTAAAGGGTTGTTTTAGCTAGTGAAGATTGTATCTTAGGAACTGTCCAATTGAGATATTTAAATATAACCATTTTTATTATTACTATATTATTGTATGATAGGTGTTTTTATTTTTGTAAACCTTGGACAGACATGATTGTGGCAGTTTAAAAGTCCAAGATGCATAAACTCAAGGAAAGCTCTGGCTTGTGCATATAATAATAAATCATGGTTTATTAACTATAAATGACAAAGGGTTAGAACTCTTACTTTATAAATATGCCTAAAATCTGGATAGTTTTCTTTCTTTTATTATTAGTTATATCACTGAAAAAAAAATCAAGCTTATATTCAAAAATTTATTAGTTTCAAGTAGCATTATTTAACAAATTTATTCCAGTAACATACATGAGAATATGACATCTTTGGCAAGCACAGCAAATTAGCTAGCAAAATACCTCTTTCACAAGAGTGTTTCTGAAACAGTCAAATGTCCCAGTGTAAAGAAGAGACTGTCCTGGCAAAGGTTTTGGCTGAGTTTGTAGTCTGACCTAGAAAATATAAGGAACATGCCAGGAATACAAAAGATGTGCTTGTTATTTAATCCATTTATTAGGTGACATATTTCAAGTGAAGATGTTCATCCACATCTGATTTAGTCACCCATTCGTCTTCTTTTCCAAAAAAAAAAAACCCTCAGAAAATAGTCTTATAATGAGACAAACTATTGCTCTGTCCATCTCAGTATACTCAACATTTGTCATGAGCCGCTTTTCAGGGTATGGGTTAATGTGGGTTATGTGTTTTTTCCATCTTATCTGGAATTTAACTCAAGACCTTTGGAATATACTCTGACAGACCTTCCTTCCCCAATTCTACCAGTTACTTTTTAATGAAAGGGGGTCAGAAGGGGAAGGGAGAAAGACAGTCCATCTGAGAAACAGTTATCAATCGGCTTTCAGGCCAACCAGAAGATCTCCAGAGATTTGAAATAAACAGCCTCTCTACTAGGATTAGTACAAAGCCTAAATCTGGTATCTCCTGAAATCCAGATCTAGAAAGATAGAAGAATGTAGAATGCTAGTAGCTTTGATTCTAATGAAGAGGTCAGTCTGACCTAGATGGGTGAGTTAAGGAAATTGATCTGTTCCAGGCTTCTTTATCTGGCTTGTCTGAGCCCTGACAATCTTACTGATCAAGAAAATACAAGCATTGTGCTTGCAGAATTGATATCTGCCTACCAGGTTCCATGGTCCATTCAATTTATTTACATTATTTTAATTTAAAAAATAAGTAGAGTTAGTATGATCCAAACAAATCACCAGGTTCAAACATAATACTTGTTTCCAAAATGCTTCCAGCCATGCTTATACATTGGAAGATACCCACCATGAGCAAGCAGGAAAAAAAACTATGCTCCCCCCAAGTATTTCTGACATCCACTTAATAACATAATTACAGTATTGATAAATTTGGATATTGCTACTAATGATTCTAGTTCAGTCATACTACCGCCCCATTGATGTTACTTTTCTCTATCAGGAAATGAAGCAAAAACCTAACAGTTCAAATGGCCAGAATTCCTCGAATTATCACATTCTTCTACACAATTTCATTGTTGGATATATGACCAAGCCAATACATATAGGGTATTCTCTGGCCTTTAAAAACAGAATGTTCTCACTTCTTTCATCACTATAAACAAAATTCAGACGGTCGTTCTTTCTCGAATTACCTTGTGGCTTGACTATCACATTGAGCTCTACATGGGGCTGCCCTTGAAGATCACTCAGAAACTTCAACTAGTTCAGAATGGAGTGGCATAGACAATGGGCATTCCTTAATATGCCCACATAAGAGCCTTGCCTCCCAAGTTACATAGGTTGCCAGTTTCCTTTCAGGTGCAATTCAAAGTATTGGTTAAGACTCATAAAATACTACATGGCATAGGGCCTGGTTATCTGGTTATCTATTTCCCTTGGAGTCTGCCCAGCCAGTACAGGTCAATAGAGGTGATGTGATCTGGGAACCTCGAGTAAACAACGTCATCCACTGGGACCCTGGAAGGCTCATTGGATCTTCTCTGCTGCAGTGCTTGTTTCTGGAATGAGGTTCCCCAAGATCCACCTAGCTCCCATCCAGAAGACATTCCAGAAAGCCTTAAAGACCTGGCTGTTCTTGTGCATGAGTGCTTGAGTGGGACCCCTGTCAGATTTGTTTTGAGAATGTGGGTGTTATTATCTGGACTAACAGTTCTTGTTTTCTTTTATAATTCGCTTATATTTTCTGTTTTGTTTGCTTTTATGATAAACCACTCAGAGTAAATAAGTTTGAAATTGGGCAGTGCCTAGACTGAAAAAGATAAATGAACAGAATGGTTGCCATGGAGGACATAACCAATGAGAAAGTAATGACTTACCATAATATGCTCTGAATTCTCACTCCTTCTCAATCCTAGTTTTTATTGTTTTGGTGCTTTCACTTCAGTCTTGACTGTTGTGACTTGAATCAAGTCCTCCAGTTTTCTTGGTAACATTTTCAGGAATGCCTTGCCCTTGCCTTCTTCCTAGAGTGCCTGGCCCAAAATCACCATCTGGTTCTTATCCTACAGAACTAGGATTCACATTACTCCAAACTAGCTCAAGCCTCGTTATCTTAGCTCTTTTTTAGGCAGATGCAGATACTTGTAAATGGACTATTGGGGCATTAATAAAGATTGCTGATCGTTTACTTTCAAGACGTCACGTCTTATTTTTTGCACACATGCACATACACATATAGGCAGGAAAAGAAGACCGCTTGGTGCCAAAGAAGGTATTCACAAGTTCTTTGCTTATCCTTAAGAAAACTGCAACTTCCAGTTATGAATCGTTTGCTTGTAGGCTTACAGATTATATTTTTAACTGTTCTTTATCTCACTCATGTAGTTAATTCAAGCTTAAAACAATGAGGAGAGCATTATGACGTTTCTGGAAGGTGCCTGAAGACTGACTAATAAAGCTTTGCAAGGATACATGTGAAAACATCAGAATTATCAGAGTGCACTTATCTCCAGAACTTTATCATTTAAATTTGACATACACATGGAACTGTTTATTGCATACTTGTACCATTTTAAGATTGCACCAATCTTTTCAGGTCTGTATAAAAGATTTTGAGCAATAAATCGATTTGACTTGTAAGGAGAAGAATCAGTTGATCTATGTAAATTCCAAATGGCAGAACATCATAAGAATGTCAGATCTCTTTGTTTTTATTTGTTTTTTTTTAAAAAAACAAAATTACCTTTCATCTTTTTACTTATTTAATGCTCCAGTTTTCTATTTTGGCAAACACTCAAGGAGAGTTTTGTTTTCCTTCCATTTAATCGTGTCTGATTCTCAGAGACTGGCTGCAAAAGTCCCTGCAGTCTTCTTCACAAGGTTTTTCAGAAGTGGTTTGCCATTGCCTGCTTCCTAGGGCTGACATAAAATAACTGGCCCATAGTCACCCAACTGGCCTTGTGCCCAAGGTGGGACTAGAAATCGTATCTCTCTGTTTCTAATCTGATGCTTTAACCATTACACCAAACTGGCTCTCTCAAGGAGGATTACAACATTCCAAAAAATTAATAATCAACAGAAGGCAATTTCTTCTATGCCAGAAGGCAAAAGGGTGTCTCCTGGAAATCTTTATCAGCAGGGCAGGCCCCTATGGACAAAGGTGGTCCCTTAGATAGCAGGATCCACAGCTGTCTTGACGTTTCAAAAGTCAATTCCCACATCTTCAGTTGTGCCCTGGAAACCACTGAGCCCAGCAACTGCTTCTGGCCTAGAGATTGTTGTGTGCATCATGCCAAAAACTGAACGGGCATGCATGCCCATCATGAGATTCAAATGAGTTACTAGTTTGTAGTTTAGTGTGTTTGTGACAGAGCAGTTTGATCCTGATTCACTGCATTAGGTAAATCCAAGCAATTCAGCAAAACGTCTGTAGGCCCATCGGCTGCACTTACAAAGCAATTATGAAGAAGAAACAAGTGATCGGAGGGCCCAGACCCAGTAAACAAATATATTACGCGGAAATTGGGGGAATACTCAGGCACAGAAATTCACAGGGGCTTTGGATCATCACCTACAGACTCTCCCTTTCCCACCAGCCACACAAGATTGTTGCTGCAGAGAAAGTCTTCCTGTGCACATGAATCTTGAGTTCTTGTAGGAAAGGTGGGTTATAAATCCGTCATGTAAATATACTCTTAAAAAAAAAAAAACTCTGCTCTTTGACATGTTTAAACTGGAGTCCACTCTATCCCTGCGCAAAAGATGAATGCTAATTCTTTTCCTTGAGAAAAATAATTCTAAGGATCTTCCACATAGTGCATTCTGGGAATGGTAGTTCATTGACCTTTTTTAAAAGTACAGTACTGGTTGTCTCTCCTCTCCCCTCGCGCAGTGTCTATCGGGGCTTGTAGTCCTCCCCCCTCACCTTGATGGTATCCAGTGGGTGTCCCACGAAGACCAAGCAGACGCCTCCAAAGCCACCCGCGAAGAAGTTTTTTACGGGGCTAATAGGTGCCTGAGAGGGTTTAGGCTGTTCCGCCATTACTGCTTCGGAAGCGAACCTTCCGCACAACCTCCCTCCTTTTTGCTTCGCCTCTCGAAGCAACCTTTACCCTGCTTTTCCCTCCCCAACCGGGCGGAAAAAAAGGACCTCCGCGATGCCTAGAGAGGCTACTACTGTTCCCGCTTCCGCTACCCTCAGCGTACAGTATATCAACCATAGAGAGAGCAACATTATTTTGTACTAGCAAGTTATTTCTATAATGGGCTGCTGACGTTTCTATAGTCTCCGTTGTTCCCTGTTAAAATATAGTTAAATATAAGTTAGCGCCAAATTTTGTCTCAGCCTTAAGCTTACACACAAAAATCACACAATGGTGTGAGAAATAAGACTAAAATTATTAATTTTTAACATATGTTAGCTTAACATGAGTGTGGCCATGATGATAACTCTGTTTAACCTTTTCTAATCTGGAACAATGACAGGATTTGAATTTCAAAAGATGTGGATTCCAGGGGAGTAAGAACAAAGGTGATAATGAAGGCAGCAGGCTGATAATTAAGGGAATTAATAAATTTATGGGATTAAGATAAGCGGCTGAAAAGACTGTAAGTACACGTCTCTTATCAACTGGGGGTGTAATGGAGGGACTGGCAGACAGGTACAGAATGTGTAAAGCTATGCTGAAATCTATTTTGTGTGTGACTCATATGTACATGAGCATGCTGCTGAGTTTCACCCATTTGCAAATGCTAAGTAAAGCCATATTGTTTTGACCCAAGAGATATTTGCATGTTTATTTTGCACAATGGGATATAGGCTTATAGCATATAGCTGATAATAGGCTTATTGGTGTAATTGAAAATATGGCTTGCCTCCATAAAGTTGAAATAAAACTTTGTTCAATAAATATATTCATTAAACCCCTCCTCATTTAAGCAATCGGTGTACCAATTGAACTTTATGATATTTTTCCCTTCTTGTTACTGATCCTTCAGAAGCATAACAGATAAATATATAAATACCCTCTTAATGCACTGATGATGTTACCTAGTTTGGTAATGAAACGTCTGCAGAAAAACAATCACACTCAGAGAGCACCTACTACACGTAACCCTTAATATTTCAGCTGTTGCCAAGAATATTAGAGGGATAATTTATTTTCCTGTGCATGAAAGTTCTCAATTTTTTTTGTTTGCTTCATTAAAAGTTATCTATCCACACTGTCAATAAATATTGGGAGGGCAGATCTGCTTATATGATTGTTGAACATCTGCTTATGCATATCTAAAGTAATTTAATAATTACCAGAATATAATTGCTATATTATTCAGGTTCAATTCTCTGTACCAGTAGAAAAACTTGTGGAACAGTTACAAATAGGACCTCATATTTTAATGCAAATGTCCAATTTCAAATCTGAACATTTTCGTCTAGATTTGGGAAGGATCTCCATTAGAAAGAGTGGAGGAACACTGCCATTCAAATTAGGTCAACTGCAGCACCCATGAGAGTAAAGATAGTAGCTATAGCTACATAAGTGAAACTGCCTTTTTTTTAATGTGCACCATCCATGCAACACATGTACAAAAGGAATGGGGCTTTGATTACAGTTACCATCTTGATTTTTTGGAATTCCTCTCCCCCCTCTTGCAAACCTTTCCCAAAGCTTGACCCTAGATTTATTTCTTGGAGGTTGATCACCAATCAGACAATTCTGAGCTAAAGTAATGAATGACAATATCCATCGTAAGCAATAATAACAAAATCCAGGAAGTACTAGATGATGGGATTCATTAAAATTGACTAGAGAGAAGGGTGAAGCCAAAGCTAAGAAACATCTTGATAATTCTGGCATGATGAGCAAACTAGTCCTTCTACCATGATTAATGTTTAGGATATTACAGTATGTGCACACAATCACTCCATTCATCTTATCTGCTAATCCCTTTTTTCCTCCTTGCTCAAAGTTCTGATCTGGGAACATGGAGAATTTGCATAGGTTGAAAGGGCACTAGAATAGAAAATGCTAAATTAAACCATGTAATATACTGGCTGTCTTGCACAATACTAATGACAGCCTTCTTCTCTTCCGTTGATTCAGCTTTCTGCACCAATAGCACATAACAACTGGATTTTTATGAACTGGCCACTTGTACATTCCTCCCAGGCAGAACAAGGAAGACAGAGAGATCCCCATGTTTTCTTATTCCCCATATATCTTTTTAGTTAGTAATATAAAAATTAAAAAAGCAAACATAATGATGCATTCAGGCTTGGTGCAGTTGAGTCTAGCACCACTATGAGTAAGCCTGGCAGGCAGCTGTTCCTCATTTTATTTGGGTTCTCCTTGTAAAACTATGTGGGAATGAGCTTCGGAGACAGGGAGAGAGCCCTGGATAAAAGGCAGCTTAGCTTGCAGAGGGAATGGAGATGTAGCAAATCCGTTTCTTGGCCGTAAAGGTGGCAGGGGAGAGATGTACTTCAGATTCAGATACTGGCCAAGCATGATTAGACACACAAAAATTTGACTCTGGTACAGCAGCTCTCACTGTTAACAGCAGCTCTCAGTCACTTTCAAACTTGGAAGAATCTGTTGATATAACCTTATGTAAAAATAGAGCTAGTTCTTCTGGGTATCCTTCCTGTCCTGTTTTGATTGCCTTGCAAGGCTGACATGGCCACAGAGAGATAGAATTTGAAATGGGTGGCAGAGACAAGATTCCTAGAAAGCCCTCTTTTTGCAGTACCTTTACAGAGCATCCTTTCAATCACAGTAAAAGTAAACTGCCAGGATAGCAGTTTGTATGACACAACAGGTTGCAGGGATATTAATCCCAAAGACTAAATTGGTTTGGGGTTAAATCTAATCTTTATGGGGTTAATAGGCTGGACGTACGATGTGCTAGCCCCCATCCTATGTAACAGGCAAGCATGTTGTGCAAACAAGGCCACTGAATAGCAATCTATAAAGCCAAGTTAGGGAATTAGTATTGGAACAAATTGTTGTGAACTGGGGATATCTGGGTTGAAGACTAGAGTGGGAGGTCTAGAAAACATCAGGAAAGAGAGCTTCCATGATGCTGCAGAGAAAGCAGCTAGATGCATCACCAACAGCCAAGGTCTATTTGAGGGTTTGTTCCCTTAAAAGAAAGGCTAACATTAGACAGTTTTTTTGCTGCCTACTAGTAGACATCCTGACATTTGCAGGTTGAATATGGCACATAAATTAGAACTGGAATCTCTGTACTCTGAATGATAGAAACCTGTGGTGATTAGCAACAAAGGAAAATTGTTTTGTGTATACTCACTCATAATCTTTTTGTTCTATTGTCCCTTGTTGAGAAATACCAGAAGATTAAAACCACTTCTGACTTCCTTCTAAAACCAAATCTATCCTACAAGTTATAATCATACCATTTATTTTATCCCTATTGCCTGTGACAAAAAAATTTGAGTGTGGGCGAGACCCATCTGTTTCCTCTAGTTTGGGTAGATTCCAGCAACTGTTGCTCCAAGCAGCAGATATTGTTTCATTACACAATCTGGAAGGATGTCCCTACAGACAGACAATGGTTTCCTTCCAAGCACCAAAATGGGATACTTACAACCGGTGATTCATTTTGCAAATTATGTCTAAATAGAGGGGTTTAGTAATATAGTGAGAACCAATGAGGATCAAATCACAAAACAAATATATAAAGAGCAAACGGACCAAAAGGGGAAACCAAGAAGAGGTGAGAAATGTAAAGAACCAATGGCAATGTATGAAGTATTATATGGACAAGGTGAGGCAAATATGATTTGCACAGACAGAAAGATGTAGAAATGCTGATATAAACTAGCTTTAGGAATATTTCTTTTTCTTATCTCATGCTTTTAATTTGCTTGGCTTATTAATTTTTTTCCTCTTTGTTACAAAGGATTGTTTACAACAAAAGTGAAGAAGCTGTTGCATGCAAGTGGTATCTGGGAAAAGGCTTCCCTGAAAAATTCTGGCTTTTCTGTTTCCGTTACTAATTTTCCCCTCTAGCAAATTTCATACCCATGCCTCTTATTGTCACTAGGAAAGAAGGCAGAAAAAAACCAGGGGAGAAAGGCAATATACACAGAAATATACATATAATTCATATATTGCTCAATTTAATAACAGGTATTTCAAGGTAAATATACATACAGAATCTACCATATAAATTTGCTTATTTTGCACAAGTTAATAAGCAAATTTATATGGTACTGATTTTATTATTTTCAGAGCAGAATTTGAATAGTTTCTGAAAGTAATTTGATTATTTTACACAATATGAACACTATAGTCTCTTAGATGGCATTTTGCTCTCTGTGCCAAGATAGAAATACAGTATATGAAATAGCTGTACTGACATTAATTGGCTCTGCTTTTCAAATAAAACAACAGCTGCTGGTTGTGTCCAATCTCCATTAAGGATTAAATCTAGAATAGCACATGGCATTTGTTCCCTCTTGGAAGAATGATAAAACGAGAACTCTTTTGCCACCTAATGGCAAGCTTTATTAGTAGGTTAGCTTTTTGGTAGGTGAATGGAACACATAGGGAATTTGCATTTCCAGTGCTGAAATGCCAGATTTTGCAGCTGAAAATTATTTGCCCAATGCAGCACACGTATAATATTCAATAACAGATGACTGCATCACTGCCTGAAGAGCAATCAGGCCAAATCCTTAGTATTCACCAGCTAAGATAGTGTTTCTCAATCTTGGCAACTTTAAGATGTCTGGGCTTCAATTCCCAGAATTTCCAAGTTAGCATGGAATATGAGTACACACACACACACATGCCAGGACCCGAATGAATGAATGAGGCCTCAATAGTCAGTTCAGTACCATAACTATATGTATTAATTTGCCAATCAATTCCATGCCAGATAACAAAGCAAACTAAACATCCAAAGTTTGTGGTTAGCACATATTTCAATTGATATCTCAGCTGTTTTTGAGTAGCTGCCCAGTTGACATGTTCTATTTGTTTAACTTTTTGCTAAAATAAGAACTGCAGTGGCCCAACTGGTGATGGAAACAGCCAGAAAAAAACAGGCTCTTTTCACTATCTTATTTCTCCATTTCAGTGTGGTTGGAGTTGGTTTGAAAAAAGGAAAAAAAACCCTAAATATTGTGACTCGAACAGCCAGTTTGCACCCCTCTAATGTGATGTCCCCTGGTATATTACTATGGATATTACCATAGCATAACTTATTCACATACAATGTTAAGCCAAGGTTTGTTTAGTTGATTACTGAATGAAGTAGAGTTTGTCTGGATTCACACTATTCAGTAATTCAAAACTAAGCTACGTTACAATATGGTTCAGCATGATGCATGAACCCAGGCAATACATGCTGCTGGGAAACAGGAAGGGAGACACCAATATTTCATATCCATTCTGTTTGTGAACTTCTGTCTGGCTCCTGTGAGAAAAGATGGACCAGGCAGAGTTTTAATTTGATGCAGCACATTTATTTTATGGAAGTAAGTTCCATTAAAATAAACAGGACTTCCTTTTGAGCAACTACACTATTAAGGTGTGCAAAGCACTGAAGGGTCACCAACAAAATGCATTGGTGTGATTAAAGCACTAGTTTCTTTGAAACTAGGGTAGCTGCCTGTTCTCAAAGGCTTGGCGGTAAAACCTCAAAGACCTTCCCAGGCCATTTGTGTGTGCACATGTGTACTGAGAAGACTCCCTTGGGAACTGAAGGAAAAAAATGGCTATGTAAGTGATGCATGCATGCAATGTTGTCCAAGAAGGCTCTCAAAATAGCCTTGCTTGGCCTTATGAAGGAGATAGTTGCCCCAATGCTTTCAAGAGGAGACCTCCACACCTGTTCACAAGGGTCTCATTCAAATGCTTTGCACAGCTCTGTTATGGGTATAATTGAGCAGAATAAAGATTCTAAATAAAAATGTAAAAGTTAAATTTATTCCTTCTTCCCTCCCCCATCCTGGAATTATTTCAAGGAATGTCCTCCACGTAAGCAATGCTCTGACTTTGGCTGATCCTAACTAAGGAGTCAGCTGTGCTTTCCCTGCTTGGAGTGCCACAATGTTAGCAACTGGAATTTAAGACTTCAGAGTTAAACATTTGAATGGCCACATTGTGTACCCCAAAATTATTAAATAAACACAACTGAGTTTATGTAATACTTTCAACACAAATCATACCTTACACATCACTTTAGTTGAGTTTACAGAACACAACCGGTAAGCTCACAAAGTGAATTTACAGTTCATCTAATCATTGTTTAGTCAATCTAATTTTTTGGATTTGCACGATCCAAATGATTTTTTATTTTATGTATTTGTATCCCACCTTTATTATTTTTTATAAACAACTCAAGGCAGTGAACATATTTCACACACCTTCCTCCTCCTATTTTCCCCACAACAGCAACCCTGTGAGGTGGCTTGGGCTGAGAGTGAAGGGCCCAAGGTCACCCAGCTGGTTTTCATGGTTAAAGCAGTACTAGAACTTA
>JANHZU010005448.1:9579-25643 GCA_032468055.1 Acrochordus granulatus | reverse complement strand
CTTTCTTTCTTTCTCTCTTTCTTTCTCTTTCTATCCCCTTCCTTCCTTTCTATTCCTTTCCTTTCTATCCATCCTTCCTCCTTCCCTCCTTTCCTTTCTCCCTCCCTTTCTCCATTCCTCCCTCTCTCTCTCTCTTTCTTTCTTTCTTTCTTTCTTTCTTTCCTGCTTTTATTTTGTACAAATCAAAGGCAGTGTACATAATGCTCCCACCTCCTTTTTCCCCCACAACAGCCTTTTGTGAGCTGGGTGGGGCTCAGCAAGTGACCCACCCAAAGTCACCCAACCAGCTTTCATGCCCAAGAAGACACATGTAAAAAAGTGGGACTCTGATTGTATGGAGTAGCTGCCATCTTGACTGTTTTGACCCCCTGGCATCCATATGCTATTTACCATGATTAATCTAAGCACAGACCGAAGACAGATATCCTTTCCTTAGCAGCTAAGGTGGGATTTTTGTTTTACAAGTACAATATTTTATTGAATACAGGAGAACCGTAGTCAAGACCCCTCATTTATTTTCCCATCAGATGGGAGATGTTGTCAGCCTACAAGACAGACCAGACCAGGAAACCAAAGTTATGAATGCTAACCCTACTTGTATTGTAAGGTTACAGTAACAGAATCCTGCAAGTCTGAATGCGCCTCCCCACTTTATTGCCAAGAAAACTACTGAGGGTCTTGTCTGAGACACTTTCTCAGATTACAGTTCTGGCCCAGGCTCAGATTTCTCTTCTGACCTTTGCCTTGACTGTGGCTATTCCTCCTACTCCCCAAGGTTATTCCTACTACGTTACAGCTGTGGTTGAAGACAAGGAGAACAATGCAAGTATTTCCCAAGCTAATTCAGCCTCTTTGCATTGTTAGGAGTGGGTGTGCTTCCAGATTAAGAGGCCACAAGTTGTTGGTCAGGTTCTTCCTTGTCACATGAAGGAGCCACTCACAATTCTTGGATGGTGCTGTGGGGAGAGAAGGCAAGAGAGAATCACAGGCGTCTGTGAGGGAAGGGGGGTGACATCACATGCGTCACGAGGTCGTCTTGCAAATGACATCACGAGGCACCTCACATCTTTGTGGCTTCACCTGGTGGGTTGATTCTAGTCTGCGGAGTGTTTTCAAAAGGTCCTTAATATATTGATGCACCTTTTGGAAGTGGTTTTCTTCGTCTTCAGCGTCAGCCTGGGATAACGGTTGTTTGGTTGCTACTTTGCCCCCTGGTGCCATTGTTTTGGTTTGCCACATTGGCCTAAAGGAACACAGTGAAGAGGCCATTGTGAAAATCTATGCCTGTCATAAACTGTAGAGCAACAGGCAGGGTAGAGGTCATGTCACCAGAAAGCAGTTCCTTCTCTTTACCTTCTCTGCAATGAAAGATAGTCTAGGATCCTGGGGCCCGTTGAAATCTTGGTGTGTGTGTTTTGTTGTTGTTTTAAAAATGTACATGCTACTCTCCCACACAATTTTCCAAGCCGTGCTTTTGACATGCTAAAATTAATTTTAAAAAATAAACTAATTCAAAACTAAGATGCCAACTCATGGATGGCCCTTGTATGACCTCCCGTGATACAGCAGGAGGCCTGGATTACGTGCAGACAGCACACTTCAGCTGGTTGACAAATTAAACCATTGTTTGACTTTGCACAGTATTTTGATTTGTACATTCATCTCACGGAGCTGAGTACACAAGTGGAAAGTCACATGCAGTTAACCAAGTTGAACTGTACCTGGTGCACGCATGCGGACACTGAGTTTGGGACTTGCTCAACTGGGCAAGTTATGGGAATCCAACAGTGATATCAGGACTACTACTTGGTCACTGAAGGCCAAACTGTATTGCCAGTGACAACTGTTGTCCCTTACAGGTAAGCTCATGAAGGATAAATTTACACATTTGAAACCAGTCCTGGTTAACTGATCTCTTATTGTTTCTCTTCTTTCTTTCTCTCTCACATGCACATACTCTCTTCTCTGTTCCCTGAAAATGTGTACAGTAGTCCTCAATTTATGATCACCTTAGTGACCAGAATTTCTGTTGCTAAGCAAGGCAATTGTTACATGAGTCACTTTCAGGCGCAAGCAACCACGTGTAGATTTCTTTTTTCAGTGCTTTTGTAACTTTGAACAGTCACTAAACGAATGGTTCTAAATGG
This sequence comes from Acrochordus granulatus, assembly GCA_032468055.1. Lineage (NCBI taxonomy): Eukaryota > Metazoa > Chordata > Lepidosauria > Squamata > Acrochordidae > Acrochordus > Acrochordus granulatus. Next base: position 23,496 of record JANHZU010005448.1, on the reverse strand, counting down.
AGGACTACTTTTGTATGTGAGAACTTGATGTCTATAGTGATGAAGACTTAAAAATGATGATAGATAGATAGAAGATAGATAGACAGACAGATAGATAGATATCCTACATATAGTATTTTCAGAATTGTGGGTATGCTGACCCTTGAATGAAGAGCATGGCTCTCATTGCTTCTTGAAAAGACCCTCAAACATCACCCAGAGTCACGTTTATGAGATGGGTAGCCATATAAATGGATTAAATAAACAAATAATATTTGGTCTCGAGGGTATTTACCACATCCCTGTTAAAACTTAGAGTCCTTTCCACAATTCCTCTCTAAACAGTGGAATAGATTCCCTATGGAAGTATGGGATCTCCATCTCTGGAGGGTTTGAAGAAGAGGCTAAACAGCCAGCCTTCATGGATAGTTGAATTGACTTTTAACCACATGGCAGAAGGTTGGGTTAGAAGACCTTTAGGATACCTTCCTAATTCAACAGGTCTACAATTCTCTTACTCTAAATTCAGGCGGTATCATTTTTGTAGACTTTCTCTTGCTTTAATGAAAAGAAGGTGGCACTGTGTGTTTCTCTATCCCTATACTTCTCCCATCAGGAGAACAGATCAATGCACCAGCTTCTGTCACCGGTTTCTAAGGTGCAGAACGTAATTGGTTGCAATCCTCTTACAGGATTTAGAGCTAAGCTAACTATGCCAAACACGTGGCTCCTGGAAGTCTTGCCTGATTGAGATAGAAAGATAGAGAAATGTATTCTTGCTAATAAATAATCCTGGATGAGCAGAATTAAAATCCGGACCTAATAGCAGATATAAATGATTCACAAGCATTTTTGATTTCTGGCTGTCTGGAAAACTCACAGAGGGGAGGTGAAAAGAATCAGAAGTGGATCATTCTATGAAAGGATTCTCAGCAAAAGTGGAGTAAATTTTCTGTTTGGAACAGGCCCCAAAAGGAACCCTGTTTTTTAACGTAAACTACTCCTATAGCCCAATCTATTGGCTTTGTCCCCAGAGTCAACAGACCCGTAATAATATAGAAGTAGGCATGAAATTGATTATTTCAAGGCAAGGAAAATACAATAAACAATGGTTTGGAGGTGAATGCATAATAAAAACAGACAAAAATGGGTGTTGCTATATGGTATCCAGAACTCCTTGATAGATCTTGGGGATGAGGATCTGTAATTCACCCACCTCTGAAATATCACATGAAAGAGAAGCAATACTGAACTCAGCAGCTGCTGCTCCAGATGTTTAAGCTGGTTTCCAAATTGATTCATTTTTGGGGGGGTCTCACAAAATATGAAAAATTAACTAACACAGCAGACTGAGTTTGCACAATACTGTATGTTCAACCACCAAAAAACTAATCACCACAAACAGGATCCAGCTTAGCATTGTATGCAAATGAAGCATGGAGATCTTTCACTGACCTGATTAATTATTTGGTGTGAACATAGCCAGAGGCATTCAGCATTAATGTCATGATCATCATTTTGTATTTATTTTTTTAAATTTTGCGGGGTTGTGAACAAGAATGGGCATAGAGGGAGAGAGAAAGAAAGACAGAGGATTGACAAGAAAGAGCTAGAATTAAAAAAAAAACACCTTTATCTTTTTTTGCCAGGCCTCTTTGATAAAGGCTCTATTTGCCTCCGGCTCATTTGCAAAAAAGTCAATTCCTTTTCAAATTAAACACGAGGAGCTAATGAGGGAGGGAGAACATCAGCAGTGACAGCAGATGCACATGGAACAGCAGCACATTTGTAGAAGATATGCACACAAGGGACTGTGGTGCGCTGTGACCTCATTGGAGCATGTGATGGTTGGGGGGCCAGAAATGCAGTGGTGATAGTGGATTTGGGAATCAAGGATGGCGGTGGGAGATCAAGGGAGAACCAAAACAAATTGTACAGGAAGACAGGAGAGATAAATGGATCTCTTTGCCGAATGTATGCTACTTAAGCACTCTTGCATAAATGTTAGCAGTTGCCTTGCTTGCCACCAAAAGCTAACTCAACCTGGCATGGCAATCTATGCGACAGTGACCTCATATCTTTTTTGAAGGAAGAAAACCTAAAAGCAGAAGACTGTGGACATTAAACATTCTTTGATAGCGAGCCAGCACGCATCATGGAAACTTGCGCAATAGATTACCAACTATCCTAAGAAACTGGGAAACTTGCTGCCCATGTTGAAAAGTCTGAATTAGGTGCCAGTTGTTTTCCAGGTGAAGTTTCTATTAACCTTTAGAGCCCTCAGTGGTTTGGGATCTGACCTGACCATTTGCCTCTTGCGTTATGAACTTCCAGGAAACTGTCCAGGTCTCTAGATTGATTGATTGAGTGATTGATATCCTGCCTTTAGTGTTTTTATAAATAACTCCAGGGGACAAATACCTAATACTCCTCCCTCCTCCTATTTTCCCCACAAAAACATTCCTGTGCAGTGGATTGAACTGAGAGAGAGGGAATGGTATCAAGTCACCCAGGCTGCTTTCATGCCTAAGGCAGGACTAGAACTCACCGTCTCCTGGGGATTGGCCCCAAACCACCCAGCAGCCTTTCATGCATCAGGTGGGACGAGAACTTACCATCTCCTGGTGATTGGCCCAAAGTCACCCGTTGGTTTTCATGGCTAAGGCAGGACTAGAACTCACCGTCTCCTAGTGATTGGGATGAAGTCAGCCAGCTGGCTTTCACGCCCAAGAGGGGACTAGAACTTATCGTCTTCTGGCAGTTGGCCCAAAGTCACCCAGCCTCCTTTCTAGTCTAAGGCCTAAGGTGGGGCTAGAATTTAGTCTCCTGGTTTCTCGCCTGCTGCCTCAACCACTAGACCAAACTGACTCTCTTTTAGAGGTTTTAAAACATATAAATGTAATGAATAAATCATCTATCAGTTAAATCAACTGATGGACCCGGAAGGGTTTCAGAGGGAGCTGGGGGATGCTCCAAGGGTATCGCTGCACGGTTCTGCTGAAGCCTAGAATGTCCTAGAATGTCCTAGAATGTCCTAGAATCAGAGGGCAGCTGAAGCTTTGGATAGGGTCACGCCCACGTGGCCTCTCTCTACTCATCGCACCTGGCACTCTCCGTGATTCATGGAAGAGCTGTAGAAGAGCTGCGGGTGCTGAAGAGATGCCTGGAGTGTTGCTGGCGGAAGACAAGGAAAGAATCCAACTGGACATGGGTTAGAGCTGCTGTTGAAGCCTATCTTGGGGCAATAAGGGCAGCAAAACATTATTTTTCCACCCTTATTGCATCTGCAGAGTGACGCCCGTCGGCCCTGTTCAGGGTCACCTGTTCCCTTCTGGGTAGGGAGGATTTGGGGGACCTTCTGCAGGGCTGTGCAGAGGAATTTGCTGTGTAAATGGCAGATAAAGTTGCTCGGATTCAGTCCTAGTTGGAAGCCATGCGTGAAGCGGATCCACTGGAGATGCCGAGGGAGGAGTCTTGCCCAGTTATCTGGGAGCAATTTGATCCTGTCGCTCCTGATGGAAGTGGGCAGGGTCCTCGATGCTGTTAGTGCAACCACCTGTCAGTTAGACTCGTGTTCCTCCTGGCTGGTGAAAACTGCCAGGAAGGTGACTAGTAGGTGGGTCCACACAGTGATAAATGCCTCACTGCAACAGGGTTTTTCCCTGGACCTTTTAAGGAGGCCTTGGTTTATCCCCTGTTAAAAAAAAATTGTTAGGCTCCACCTGTCTGGACAACTATCGCCCAGTCTCCCATCTGCCTTTTTTAGGCAAGGTGGTGGAGAAAATGGTTGCATGGCAGCTCCAGAGGATCCTGGAGGAAATGGATTTTCTGGACCCTTTTCAGTCTGGGTTCAGGCCTGGCCATGGGATGGAGACGGTATTGGTCACTCTTGTGGATGATCTCTTGTGAAAGCAGGATGGAGGTAGTGCATCCATTCTGGCCCTCCTTGACCTCTCAGCAGCTTTTGATACCGTCGATCATGGTATCCTTTTGGGTCACCTGCGGGGGTTGGGACCAGGCAGTGCATTTATGCACTGATTTGGCTCCTTTCTCCGTGGTCAGCCCCAATTGGTGATAATAGGGAGAGAGAAGCCCAGCCCACAGCCACTACTTTGTGGTGTGCCACAGAGCTTGGTGCTTTCATCTCTCCTTTTTAACATCCAAATGAAACCATTGAGTGAGATCATCCATCACCATGGGATGAGATATCACCAGTATGCTGATGATACTCAGATTTATATCTCCATCCCTGGTGATCCAAATGTTGCTGCCTTGGCCCTGACTTGGTGTCTGGAGGCTGTTTGGGTCTGAATGTGGGATAACGAGCTTCGGTTGAACCCTGGCAATACTGAGTGGCTTTGGGTATCTGGGGGTCCTGGCTCTAGGACTTTACCATTTTTAACTCTTGATGGGGTTGCACTACCCCAGATAGATCCGGTGCATAATTTGGGGGTCCTTCTGGACTTACGTCTTGAGAAGCAGGTGGCAGCCACGACCAAGAGGGCCTTTGCACAGCTTTGTGTTGTGCTCCAGTTGTGCTGCTTCTTAGACCAGGAGTCCCTTTACTTGGTCACTCATGACCTCATCATCTCCATATTAGATTACTGCAATGCACTCTACATGGGACTACCCTTGAAGAGTATCCAGAGATTGCAGCTGGTGCAGAATGCAGCTGTACAGATGATTTTGGGAGCCAGTAGATCGGCCCATGTTACATCTTTGTTCTGCGAGCTGCATTGGCTGCCAGTCTGCTTCCGGGTACAATTCAAGGTGTTGGATTTGATCTTTAAAGCCGTTCATGGAATGGGACCAGGTTGCCTGAGGAATTGTATCACCGCAGTGGGGAGTTCCCATTCCACCAGAATTGGCAGAAGAGACCTCCTCTGGAACATGTCTGCCAAGGAATTTTGGCTGGTGGGGTCAAGGAGAAGAGCCTCCCTCTGCTGGGGCTTCTGCTCTATGGAGCATCTTGCCCCCTGAGTTGAGATCTGCCCCTTCCCTTATGGCCTTCTGAAAGGGTCTTAAGACCTTTCTCTGCCAATTAACCTGGGCTCTAATAGGGATTTGTCATCTTGGAGCTGGCTATTAGACTACCTCTATATATTCCCCATATATGTATATACTTTTTATACAGTATCTTTTAGCTCCCCTCTTCTCGCTCCAGTTGGGTTTTTGTTTTATGATGTTTTAATTGTGTTTTATTGATTGTTACTTTTTTATGGTTTTTTTATTGTAAGCTGCCGAGAGTCATCTGATTTCAGCGACATAGAAATCTTATAAATAATAAATCAGGCGTTCCCAGCTTATATAAGATGTTCCCCTGGAATTCGGCTTGGTCTTTGTAGCCCTTTGGATCTGAATGGGAGAATATGTAATGGAAAGTGGGAACAACCTTGAGGAACAGGAGGAACAGCCTCAACCAAACTGGTCAGATAAAAGAAATCTGAGTTCAGGGCAGAAATGTAATTTGAGAAAACAACTCAGACATGACCCTCTCTAGTTCTCATAAGATAAAGGGAGGAAGGAGTGCATTAAAATGTGCAAGAATCTGTTATAATAACCTTATAATAAAACTAGCATTTGCTTGCACATCTTTAGATTTCAGGTTTGGAGGATCAACACAATAAGTCAAGCTGGCATGTACCACTTTTTTGTACCACTCCGCATCTATGGATGCAGATTCAGGAGTTGTGGGGCTTGTTCTGCCCTGATTTTTGCACTAAGGCCATGATATGATCAGGTTTAAGCTTGGTTGGATTCCTGGGGAAACAAATTATGCTGTGCTCCTATAGTTTGGATTAGTGAATAAAAGACAGACTCATAGGGTGAGTTGAAAAAGAAGAGTTAGAACTGTTATGTACTTATCCTTACAAAGATATTTAATCAATTATTCACTTGCAATAGATTTTCTTCCCATGGGGAAATTAAAAGTGGGAAATCAATGGGGATTGATTCTTTGTCTTTCTCCTCCTTGTAAAAAGATTGTAACTATTAAAATGATAATATGTGGAAAATACATTTAAATAAAAAAGCCTGAAAACAGTTCCAAAATGTTTGACCAAACTACTTAAAAAGTTACCTTCTTTATCTTTTTGAAGTAAAAATAAAACCTAATTCAAACATTGACAGATCACACAATTAGTTTTTCATTCATTCCCTATGCAGTGGAACCTCTGATTGCGAGCCTAATCCATTCCGGAAGAATGCTCTTAGTCCAAATTGCTCTTAAACCGAAGCGAGGTTTCCCATAGGAAACAATGGAAAGTCAGATGATCCATTCCACGCCCCCAAAAATATTCACAAAAAAATATTTTCAATGGAATTTTATGTAGAAATGATTCTCCCAAATATCTGAAAAAGTAACAATGATTAACACAATATAAAGTAAAAATAAAACAAATGAACCAGCACTTATGGATCTGCTCCAAGGCAGATTCTGGCCATCAGCTGCTGCTCAGCCAGCACTGTCTGGGCAGCCCTGTTGGATTGGGAGGATCCGCTGCTGCTGCCGCTCAAGGGCAAAATGGCCTTTTCCCTTTTCCCTTGGTAATGCCTTTCCGGGAATCTTTCCTGGGTGGTTTGGAAATGTTTCTTATCATTATAGCCTGCCTCCATGCTATGAGAGGGGAGAAGAGATGGGCAGGAGGGGGACAGGCTGGATGGTGCCATGCAACGTGGAGAAGGAGGAGGAGTGTGTGTGTGAGAGAGAGAGAGAGAGAGAGAGAAGGAAGATGGAGGGTCAATCTTCCTATACTTTGAGAAGAGTCCTGGCTGGCATGTGAGGAGGAGTGTGTGTATGTATGAAAGAGAGAGAGAGTGAGTGAGTGAGTGAGTGACAAGAAAGACAGAGGGTCAATCTTCCTACACTTGAAGAAATGGGCAGGAGGGGGGAGGGCTGTATGTGTGAGTGATAGGGAAGATGGAGGGTCTGTCTTACTACGCTTTGAGAAGAGTCCTGGATGGCATGCGAGGAAGGGTGTGTATGAGTATGAGAGAGAGAGAGAGAGACAGGGAAGACGGAGGGTCAGTCTTCCTATGTTTTGAGAAGAGTCCTGGCTGGTGCGAGGGAGACAAGAGGGAGGAGAGGAGGGGAGGGTTATTGCTTGGAAGGAGAATCTGGAATCTGAATCTCAGGAGTTCTTTCTCTTGAACAACTTTCACTTAATTTACAGTTTTTACACAGCAAGAGAGAAGAACCATCAGCTCCATTGTGAGATTTCCAATGCAAGCTCATTGTGCAATGATTGTCTTGTGAGTTGTTGCTCGTTAACTGAATTAAATTTTATTAAAAATTTTTGCTCATCTTGCAAAAATCTCATGAACCGAGATGCTCGCAATCCAAAGTTTCACTGTACTTTATTCTTTGTTAACTTCCTCAAGATGCAAAATTGTTTATTTTTAATGTTTTTCTTTCATTTTCAAGATACGTGCTTGTAAGGAAAACTCTGCACAAGAGATATAATTTAGCCCGGTGCTCTGCTTTTTGTACAAAAATAAATATAGGGTAGAGATAGACCAGCAAGATACAGAGAATACCTGGTGTCCCAATTAGTGGTCTGCAAAGATGCTTCCCATTACTATTAGATGGAACATGAAGAAGCTATGAAACATTTTATTTTTAAAATAATTTTTATAGTCATTTCCATCTCTCAGCAGGCATTTCAAAAGCAGTCAGCAATTTCATTAAAGGTAATGAAATTTTTTCATTGATTGAATTTTTTAAAAATCAATAAGCTGCATTGATGACCCCTAGTCAATCACTAATTGCTTCTACTTTTTATTGGGAAACACTTTCAGACAACACACAAATGCACATACACTCCTATAGATTATTAAATCTGGATCAAGAATCCAGATACTGAATATGAAATGTGAGTACTTGGGATCTCCCAAGACTTAAAATGGGCAGCTAACATTAACACCATTATTAAGAAGATGCATCAGAGGATGTACTTTCCTTTGTCAGCTCAAGAAATTCAACCTGCCACAAGAGCTGCTGATAGAGTTCTACAGAGAAATCATTGAGTCTGTCCTTTGCACATCTATAACTGTCTGGTTCAGTGCAGCAGCTACACAGGACAAGTACAAACAAGTATAGTCAAGATTGCAGAAAATATAATTTCAACCACCTGCCCTCCATAAAAGACCTGTATTACTGTTAACTTCCTCAAGATGCAAAATTCAAAAATCAAGAAAAGGGCACAAAAGATATCTGCAGATCTTTTTTTACCCCAGACACAATTTATTTGAACCTCTTCATCTGGTAGGTGCTACAGGTACTGCATACCAAAACTACCAGACACAAGAACAGCTTTTTCCCCTGTCCCATAATTCAAATGAATACTTGACTAATGCTATGCTACATGATGGATAGAACAGAAGGTAGAGAATTCTAATTAACCTAGAAGTTCTGTCTAATGTGTATACATACTTATTAATTCAAAACATATAACACTTCCTTATATTGACTATACATTTACAGAATAACACTGTTATGCAGTATCTAACTGTTGTTTATTGTTATTACAAGTACAGTGGATCCTCCAATTGTGAGCCTAATTTATTCCAGAAGAATGCTCTTAGTCTGAATTGCTCTTAAACCAAAGCAAGGTTTCCCATAGGAATGTAAAGTTGGATGATCCATTCCATGCCCCCAAAAATATTCACAAAAAACATTTTCAATGTAAAGTTGGATGATCCATTCCATGCCCCCAAAAATATTCACAAAAAAACATTTTCAATGGAATTTGATGTAGAAATGATTGTCCCTAATATCTGAAACAAGTAACAATGATTTACACACAATATAAAGCAGAAATAGAACAAATTCACCAGCACTTATGGATCTGCTTTAAGGCAGATTCTGGCCATTGGCTGCTGCTTGGCTAGCTGCTGTCTGGCACCCCTGTTGGATTGGGAGGATCTGTTGCCGCCACTCAAGGCAAAATGGCCTTTTCCCTTCTCCGTCAGCAATGTCTTTCCTGGGCGGTTTGGAAATATTTCTTATCATAACCTGCCTCCATGCTATGAGAGGGGAGAAGACATGGACAGGAGGGGGATGGGCTGGATGGTGCCGGGAGGGTGTGTGGTCTGTGTGTGTGAGAGTGAATGAGTGAGTGACAGGGAAGAGGGAGGGTCAATCTTCCCTCACTTTGAAAAGAGTCCTGGCTGGCTGAGGGAGACAAGAGGGAGGAGGGGGGAGGGTTATTGCTTGGAAGGAGAATCTGGAGTCTAAAATTTGTGAGTTCTTTCTCTTGAATGCCTTTCACTTAATTTATGCTTTTTACACAACGAGAGAGAAGAACCATCGGCTCCGTTGTGAGATTTCCCATGTGAGCTTATTGTGTGATGCTCTTCTTGCAAGTTGCCACTCGTTAACCAATAATTTTTTTTAAAAAAAATTTGCTCGTCTTGCAAAAATCTCATGGATGGAGGTGCTTGCAATCCAAAGTTCCACTGTACGCTGAGAGCTACTGTACTGGACACAAATTCCTTGCATGTCTAACCATGCTTGGCCAATAAAAAAATCTGTATCTGTACCTTTACCTGTATATCTGTATCTGTACTGCTTAAATGCTGGCAATAAAGGTATATGAGAAAAACACCTGCTTCTCTCTCAGTCCCAGCATTTGTCCATCAGCAAGATAAATATATAAATTTCCTTGCAAGTCCAAGATGGAGCTTCCAAAAGTCTAGGAACATATGTGATGTGTCATATAAGTAGAAAGTGATATATACCCTCACTAAATACTGTAATTAAATACGTGGTATAGAAAAGGAGAACTATACTTGTTGATCCTATCCATACCATCTTTTGCCTTGCTGTCCAAATATGGGGGTAAGTTCAGAAGAAAGGAGTTAGGTTTACATATAAATATTATTTTGGCTTATGGGTCCCTTTCTCCAGATAGTTCTTTAATGTGAATATATGAAGGATAAGGAGAATGCAACATGACATCAGAGATGAGACTTGGATAGTAATAATGGTTATTATTATAATCACTGACCAGAATTCTTATAATTTATATGCCACCGAAATCCGAAGACTCTCGGCAGCTAACAACAATAAAAAAACAACAATATATTAAAAACAATTAAAACAAAAATAAACCCCCCATTAAAACAAAATAAAAAACCCGGCAGACTAGCAAGGTAAAATGAAAAATGTACGTTATTTATTTAATTTTCATCTTCATTCTAAGCAATACTTAATAAACCTACATCAATAACAATATGTTATCAAATTCTATATTATATTCATATCTTGGGAAAATTTTAAATTTATGCTTATTTTTAGGCAGGCCAATATATAGTAGTGTTTGTGTATCTTTTTATAGGCTACTGCTCAGCATTGTTTTTGTTTCTTGTCTGGAAAGCTTAGTTTTCTAATGCATCAGGTGAAAGTATGTGACCAAATCACAACCATAATTCTTTTAACGTATGTGTTACCTAATTCTACATATTGGAGTAAACTAGCTAATTCATTACTTTACTATCTTTTCAAGGTGGGCCATAAACAGAAGTTGCAACTGGTTCCTAACAAAATCCATGTTATGAAAACTCTCAGCCTGAAACCACTTCTTTTTGGTAAGAAATAGAGGCTACTTAAAAATATATCTGTATATCCTATTACAGGATCTTGGTGTTTCATTATAGGAATTTAGCTTTCTGCCTGTCTAGTTTATTGTTCTTGATAAAACCAGTACATTTGACTTGGTTGGCTGACATTCAATGTAGTATTTAACATTTCTCATAAGATCATCTTTTGTTTTTCTTGATCATAGACAGGCTGTTGTGGTCTTCAAACTGACTATAGTTGTCAATCATTTTATATCTAAAAAACATGTATGTGTGTTTATATTTCCTAGCCTCCCTCTTGTTGCTGCAGCAACTTCCAAACTGTGTTTCAAATGTGGCCTGCCAGGTTTTTCCATCAAACCTCTGAAGACACAAGCAGAAATTCCTTTTAACTTTCTTTATGTGTAAGAGAAGCTGAGGAACAATTGCTGACCTTCTCTTATTTACTGGAATATTGTTCTTTTTTATTACTTATTCCCTTTCATTAATGAAAAAGAAATGAAAGAAGAAAGATCCGCTTTTGTTGAACTTTGATCCATTTCCACCAATTGTAGATCATTGTTTGTTTTATTGAATCTAATATGGCACATCAGGAATGGTTGTATTAAAAGAATTGGAAGCAACATACTCTAGATGGAGCTGGTAACAAATAAAACTTCTATAACCAGTAGGAATATACTAAAAGCATCTTTGAATGCAGTTAAATTACCTTTTTCTTTCTGATGGACAAATTTAGTTTTGCCATTATTTATATTAGATGATAGAATCTTTTATCTTGACAATATTTTGGAAATTATTCCAAAATCAACAAATTTATATTTTGTGATGTTTTGTGATTAGCATCCTCACTATTAAAGATACCATGAGAAAAAAGATTAAATAGGGAGGTCCTGCTTCAACATATTCCTTGATAACTGAGGGCTAAGATACTGTATAGCCAGTTTCCAAGATTCTACAACTTCATTTGTTTCTTCCAGTTCTCTGAATCTTTGAGAATCTTGCTTTCTAGTTTGTGAGCTTCCATAAGGGCTTGATATATTCCTTTCTTCTCTGTCTCTCGTACATATAGAGCCCAGATTTTTTAAAGAAACTATACAAATGATATGTCTTCCTCTGCAATGTTCCATAGTTATTTTTAGAGAAATTAAACATTGTCCTGTCCACCCTTGCATCTAGATTTTCATACACAGTTAAAAACACACTAAAATCTTATTTTTTAAAATTCTTCTCCAAAAATTTCCCTATTTCTTGCCTAGGATCATTTCCTCACTAGTAATTTATAGTGTTGCTTAGTACCCAAAAGCTCTCATTATTTTATATTGGCATAGCAATGCTATAAGATCTATAAATCTAGCATTAAAAGGCTCCATTTAGATAATGAACTACAAGCTCTCCCAAGTTCAGTTGAATAATTAAAGTCTCTTGTCACTACAGTTTTATGTTATCCTGAAAGATCTGCAGTTTTCTTTTGGAAGGTATCATCCACACCTTTTTGAATAAGTAACTGATGGCATTGCCCTTATTTGTTCTTCCATTTATTCTAACATAAGGTTATGTTAGTTGAGTGTGGTGCTCATCCCCGTTTCAAAGCCGAGGAGCCAGTATTTGTCTGAGGATGCATCCGTGGTCATGTGGCCAGCATGACTATATGCCAAAGGTGCGCGGACACTGTTACTTCTCCCACCAGAAGAGGTGATACCTATTTATCTATTCGTATTAGCATGCTTTTGAACCGCTAGGTTGGTGGGAGCTGAGGCAGAACAGCAGGAGCTCGCCCTGCTGCATGGCAATGCCGGGTCTTGAACTTGGGCTGTCGATCTTCCAGCCGGCAAGCTGAGCTGGAATCTAACATAGATGGTCTCTATATATTGCTAAATTCATTCACTTGGATTTATTGAAATATTAAGCATTCTTGCTTATTTTAATCTAAGAAGCTCTCTTTAAAGCACACGCACTCTGTTATTATTAGTTTCTAAACACATAACTTGTGAATTTCAGAAAGATTTTCTTTTAGGTGTGTATTGAATTAGTTAGCAAAATTAATAGTGGATAGAAATGTAAGCTTATTTTGGCATGAAATTAACTTCTGTGAGCTCTGTCCTTGGTATTTGTTGAAAACACTGTCATCTCACTGCAGTTCATGTAATCTACAAAATAATATTTGAGCAAAATAAAATTAATTAAAGGTAGAAGTGGTTCTTTCTAAGCAGTTTAGGCCCAACACTTTCCATCGCCATACACAATTTGTAGATATCAGTTCTTTCTGTGCCATATATAAAGTTTATTTACTATTGCAAGATGTCATTGATGTCTTGCCAGTGACAACATAAATCTGCATGGTTGTTTTTTTTGTAAAGTTGTGAACCCAGATATCATCTAGGTTAGGCACCACTGGAATTTGAAGTGAATTCCAGCTCATAATTTTTTGCTTCCTCAGTAATTGTTTTACTGATGTATAGAAGATGAATGCCTTCCACATTTACAACCAAAAGCAGCTTTCTACTCTTAAAATTCATAATAGCTTCTTCAGTTTGGTACCCTCTTGATTTACATTATTATAAGAGACTGATTTGATTATGGCTGCGTATACTTATATGGAATAATGATGAGTGTATGAAATTGAGAAACAATAAGGATACCCCAGTTTGGAAATGGAAGACAAAATATCCATGAAGAAATCTCAAGAATGGCAATGGGAGAGAGAGGGAGACAAGCAGCTAAAGAGAAGAGAAAAGCAAAATAATATTTTATGTGACAGTAAGTTAAAATCAACAGAGAAAGTTTCTGACATCAGATAGCATTCTCTGGTTAAGAAGGACAATTAGCATGGTAAACTAATGGATTTCTTCAGCGATGATTTCACAACTGAGCTGTTTGGGAGATTGCGTACCCAATATTATATATAAAGCCACACTTCTTGGGATTTATGTGCATCTAGAAGAGATGCATCAGCTTGCAAAACTCCCAGAATGTCCCAGGTTTGCAAATAACTCATGCGTATAACTTGCTAATATGTGGTCAGCATAATGGATGTTGGAGATCGCAATTTTTAATGATCCCTTGAATATACTTCTCAGTGAAAGAAGTGGATTAAATTCTGCCTTCCCTTAGATAATCTAGACAGATTTCCTGATAGGGGTTATTATAACAGAGACAATCAATTCATGCAGACTCATGAAGCTCCAGTTTCAGTGTTTCTGTTTAGTGTTGTTTAGACAGAAATTTTGGTTTAAACTTAAGTGTTGAAATGAGGGCAGTCAAATTATCTTGTGTAGTGCCCTCCCAAATATCTTAAAAGTTCTAAGTGAGTCATGCCTAGAGATTAGTCATTTTTAAAAATCACTGTTTTTCTCTCTCTTT
>JANHZU010005447.1:13434-25687 GCA_032468055.1 Acrochordus granulatus | reverse complement strand
GTGACCGAGGAGGATGCTGACGACCGAGGAAGACGCAAACGGAAGATTCGCTGTGGCGACCCCTGACGGGAGCAGCCAAAAGAAGAAGGAGATCAAAGGTGGGGACTGCCCATCTCCCTCACCGAGGAGCAACTCTGGACTTTAGAAATAAAAATCAAAAATAACACCATTACATCGAAATAACAACCACAATTAAAAATAACACAATTATGTCCGTCGCCTTGAGTTGTAAAAATAAAATAAAAGGCGAGATCTGAATCCCATTTTTTAAAAAAAGTTTTTTTGGGCAGTTTACCCGCAACGCTATAGAACCATTTGAAATGTTCAGGGTCCCTTTGAAACCCACACAAGAAGCTGATGATAAAAACAGGAGTTGAAACAGAAAAACCAAAAACACAAACCAGAGAAAGCCGTAAAAGTGAAGCGTAAAATGGCACTGTAAGGAATTAGCCACGAAAGCCGGCTGAGCCACCTTGGGCCAGTCCCTCTCTCAGCCCAACCCACCTCACAGGGTTGCTGTTGTGGGGAAAACAGGAGGAGGAAAGTGTGTTAAATGTGTCTGCCCCCTTGAGTTGTTTATAAAATAATAAAGGCAGGATACAAATAAACAAATTGGAGGAGAAAGCTTTCTGAAAAAAAAACCAAAAACCTCCATGTTACTGATGATGCACTGATGATGTTACCTAGTTTGGTAATGAAACGTCTGCAGGCAAACAACCAAGCTCAGAGCGCACCAAGGACCCCGCAAAAACACCCTCCATCTTAAAATCCAAAATCTGGACTTAAATTATCTTTTGGCTTTGTACATGAGAAGAAAAGCCTCCTTTTTCCCCCTGGGGGCTACTCGGCTCAGTGTCTGGAGGGCGCCAACTGGCAAAGTGGGAGCAAGAGGAGGGCCCCCTCTCTGCCCAGAGGAGCATGGCACCTACAAAAATGCCTTTTTACCATCACCGCCTCTGACAACGTGGAGCCCGAGAAGCGTTTGGCCAGCAGCCCCTCAAAACTGGTGGTCCTCTGGATGGCGAAGAGCAGCAGTTTCACCTCAATCTCTCTCGCCCGGGCGCGCATGATTTTCCCCAACTCCATCCTGAAAAGAGAAGAGCGCACATTTAGGGCCTCTTACGGCCCTCGTTCCAACACGCGGCATCAGGACCAGAAGTGCTTTAAAGCCCCAGGCTGGATTTTCATCACGTCACTTCGGTTCCATTTCCATTTCCACAGCCGTGCACGTCGCTCTTGGGCACCGCGTGGCATCGTGATGTTTGTGTTAGGGTAATTTTAACTCTCTGGGTGCATTCCAGCAAAACGGCGGCTCTTCGCTGTGGTTGCCCCAGGAATGCATCTTGCCCCAGGAAGGATTTTTCTCCCTTGGCTGCGACGGGCACTATTGCAAGCTACCCTGCTGTGGCTGATGCGCTGGCAGGGGCTCAGGAAAGGAGCCCCAACACAGATTTATTTCTCTCTTTATTTCAGCTGCAAGTAGCTTTCACGCTGGAGTCGCACCACATGGCTGAAAATAAACTCCAGATAAAGGCTCCCGATCCATCATTTGCAGAAAGGAGCAACCAGGCATGTTTGTGGCTGTGTTGTGCAAACACACCTCCCAGAAGCCTGCTTTGTAATCTGTTTGCAAGATCTAGGAATTATCTTTCCATCAAGCAAACAAATGAAACCTGAGCAGCCTCTCGTGTTTCCAATTGCGTATAATTACTAAATTGCACACTGGTTCCTTATGCGCACACTGGCACATAACCTAAAGCGCAAATGGCTTGAAAGCACGCTCACAAGGCATTCATTCACTCAATGCCCTACCTTGTTCTTTTCCACAACAGATTCTGGTAAGACCCAAGTCCCTTTACAGGTAGTCCTCGACTTATGACTGTAATGGAACCTGCCCATCATGGATGTAAATCACGAGAGTTGTAAAATAGGTCACCTGTGTGAATGACCCAGTTTTATTGTCTTGTTTGCAGAGGTCATTAAGCAAACGACACGGCTGCAAACAGTGGTTCGCTACGGGCCATTTTTTCCAAAAACTGCAAGTAAATGCTAGTTTTCAGCAAAACTGCTGTAAAACGTGGTCGTGTGACTACAGGACACTGCAAGCAGCCATAAATGCACACCACTGCTGAGTGCCTGACATGCGGTCGCACATCTGGAGGGGCAGCTGTTGGAACTTCAAAACTAGGCCACAAGTACCCTTGAAGAGATCCACTGTACCTTCAAACAGTTGCTAAGTGACTTGTCGTAAGTCAAGGACTACAAAATCAGGCGGCATAAATTATTGAATAAATTATTATTATTACTACCTCCAACTCCACCAAAAGGAGAAAGACATTTCTAACTCATCTGTGAAACATTTGCTGAAAAACAATTATACCGATGTAGACTAGCGATTTGTACTCGGATTCATCCCTTGCTGAAGAGAAAGAGGGAGACAGAATTCTCGTCCATCACACATCGGCAAGTTTTAGCAGACACTAAAAGTGTTGCGCTTGTCTGCACAAGAACCAGATCAAGCATGATTGTGTTTAAAATGGAAGCAGCTGTATCCTACGCATTTCTTTGGTTTCACCCCCTCAAAACACACCCTTCTCGGGAGAACTGCACTTTAGGGACGGTCCGCGAAACCGTCAAGCCTCCATTCCCCTTTAAGGACCTCAGAATCAAACACGAGCTCAGCTGAAGACTGCAAGTCCAGCAACAGGCGGAGGCAAGAAGTTATCTAAAGGAAAAACAGGCCACCCACATGCTTTGCAGAACTTCGGCTTAGCAAACTGAAAGACGCCGCACGCAGGTGTTGTGCGTAGGTGCATGCATGTGCACGTGAAGTTTCAGATATTCCGCAGCCCAATCAGAAATAAATTGACTTAGTAACTAAACTCCAAGTGGGATGTGAGTTCACAGCAGCCTGGTGCTAATTCTGGAGGGAAGATGAGCACTTTAAAATCCAACGCCTCGCAGAGATTAGTAAAGCAGCACATTAAAATCGTTTGGGCCTACCTCAGCTTTTGAAATTAAATTTGAAAGCATTACATTCAGCTTTGAAAATTAAACTTGAATGCCTTAACATTAAATGCTCCTTGGACTTCGAAGGATGTGGGTGGAAAGGATCCAGAAGGAACATTCCCAGAGAGAGTCCCACCTTGTAATATGGCAGAAATCCACCGCGATTCGTTCTGTCATGCACCATTCCGCTGGGAACATCCAACCGTATTTTTCCTCGTAATCCACCAACTGGCGCTTGATCCAGGCATAACGCCGGTCGATCTTATCTAGCCAAGCAACCTGGAAGAGAACAACAGAAGACTTGAGCCAGCTTTTTCCTCCGTGTTGATCAAGATCCTCCTATGCTCAATTCCCATGGGGATGCATCATGAACTAGTTTTTAATGGGTGGGGTCATGGTGGGAGTCATTAAAATCCCCGAGGGAACATCAGTTTGCACACATAGAACATCAGTTCACACATGAAACGGGTGGGAGTCATTCAAATCCCCGAGGGAACATCAGTTCACACACATAGAACATCATTTCATGCGCATAAAAATCCAAAACCATTCAAAACTCTACAACTCACTGTCGTGGATGTGGTCTACCTTTCACCCTGCAGGGTCAGTCACACAATACGCATCCCTGTGACTGCAATATGGCCACTGGTTCTTCTTGCTCGAAGCCTTAACTGTCTGAGAACCAGCTCTTCCATTTATTTCTCTTCTTAATTAAATTTAATTCTTAGCTGCCCAGCTTGCAAATGCGACTTTGGGCAGCTAACATAGGATTCAGAAACAGTGTAAAAACAATATATTCGTCAGAATATTTGCATTTGAACATTTCAAATTAAAAAGAGGGCGCACTGTATCGCACCTTACCTTTTTTTTAAAATAAGGGTTGATGTTCTTTATCTCCTGTGAGATTGATTTGTCTTGGATTGTCTTATAAAAGAAGTGGAGGGAAGGAAAGGCTGAATCCACTCATCACCATCCGCATTTTGTTACACAGCCCAAAGGTGGTACTATAGACATTTTTTTATTTTTGTATTTTGCAAACAACCGGCCCCACTCGTATCAAGTTCAATCGAGCTACTTTATTGTTCTCTGCCTGTTACACAGAAATCTCCCCAGACTGGCAGCTTTTGCCTAGGAAAGACCAGATAAGGCTCCGAGGCACTTAAGAACGGCCAGATGTAGCCCTCTTGGTTTACACAGTGAGTCTAGGCTAGTTCCTTGCTTGAGCCCTCCTCCCAACCTGGATTGTTGCTCTCCAACACTATCACTTGAAAGCCAGCACAGGGTATGACAGTCCTATCTTCCTCTCTTCTTAGGAAGCAGAAGCCAGGATATAGACCCCCTGGAAGTGTAATGGGCTAAGAATAACCTGGGGAGTTAGAAGGATGAGCTGTAACCTAGACGATGGTCAGATAAGAGGTATTTCGGGAAGAAATGGGAATGGAGAAAGCATCTCAGAAGGGACCCTCCCTAGTTTCTTGGTGACGGGGGAGAGATGGATCTACAGAGCTGCAAGATTTTGTTAATGTAACCTTACCATAAAAGCAGTGTTAGTACTCATGGTATAACAGGGTGTGGGAATGACCTTGGGAGACAGAAGGAAGACTGCAAACTAGACTATGGTCAGATAAGAGCCCAGAGAAGCGGGTGGAGAAAGCACCTCAGAAGGGACCCTCCCGAGTTTTCTGGAAAGGGAAGGCAAGGGAAGGTGGAAGTGCTTCAGACTTGTAGTGGGAACTTACAACACAGGTAGAATCGATACCCGTGGTTTCGGTTTCCTATCAGGACTACCTCAAAGGGCCTCGAAGTGGTGCTCCCTCCCGTTTCTCGCCATAATTCCTTCTGTCCATTTCACTATCTGGAAAGCGTCCGGTTGGCAAAGGCTGGCCGGGACAGATCTGAGCATTCTCTTCCCGTTATTTTATTGAAACAGACGCATGGGGGAACCTATGCAGTGTAAGCACACCCCCTGAAAAAAGATATTTTTATCACCTGTGCCGCTTTCACCCTAAGAAAGATATTTCAGGACAGCTAGTCCTCGGCTTACGAGTGATCACTTCGTGGCCATCCGAAGTTACGACAGACCCCTTCCCCACAGCTATTTGCAAGCCCGCTCCGAAGTTACCTGTACCATAGTTTTTAATTCACAGGGACGGAAGGAAGAAAGCAAAGAGCTGTGCGCAGTTCCCCGATTTCTGAGAAAATGAGCGCTTTGCTCTCGCTTGAAAGCAGCCTGCTCGTTTTTCAGCTTTCCACCCAAAGCTGGAAAAACATTTCAGCCGCTTCACAAGCTGCTGCCGAACTCCCATTAAGTAGCTTCCTCGGGAGCCAAGAGCTTCTGTGCTCCGCCGGAAAGCGAGACGCAAAGGATCTCTGAATCCTTTTCAAAGGGTCCGCAGCCCCGAGGGACCCCCAGAGGTCAACTCACGTCTTGGTTTTCCTGAAACAGCACCAGATATTCCGAGAGGTGCTGCTTAATAAACTTCTTGATGGTTTCTTGCTTGATCCGGGGATCCAAGACGTTGGCTACCAAGCAGGCGTCGCGGAGAACGTTGCTTGGACCAGCAGATCTCTGCTGAGAACAAAGAGAACGACAAAAATTAATCTTCGCTGCCAACCGCCCTGCCTAGTGGTGATGCTCCCAAGCGGTAGCTCGAAAGGACCTTTTCCGTTTCCATCAGAGGCTCTGACGCAGCGCTGGGGGATTCTGGGAGCTGAAGCCCACCCACCTTCAAGGGACTGAGGCTGAGAAGCGCCGCTCCACTAAGCGAAAGCACCAGTCGGTCCCAGGTTCGACGTTTCGCTCCCGTAATGCTCAGGCTCGAGGCGGGCACATCCGAGCCTGGCAACTGTAAGACGGGTGGACTTCAACTCCCAGGATTCCTCGGCCGGCGGAGTCAAAGCTGCCAAGGTGGGACCAGGAAAATCCCTGGTTCAAGGGCCGAGTGACATTCAACAGCTAGTCAGCCGAGAGGCATGGCACAAATCCCGGATGCTGGCATCCTACTCAACTCCGCCTTACAAAATAAACCACCTTCGGCTGAGTAGGCACAACAGGCCACTCCCGTGACCCCGTTCCAGGCAAGGGCAAGCAGGGCTTAGAAGCCGGGCCAGGGTTTGGTTTGGCGCTTATTGCGGCGCTCTCCCCTCCTTCTGGGCGCGAAAACGTCAGGGCACATTGCGAGTGGGATCGCGACCAGCTTGGCGGGCTTGGATGCCAGTTGTTCTCCAACAGCAGGGCAGAACGCCCGCAGACGGACTCCGGCGAGGAATCCCGAGTCTGGAATTCCAGCTCCCAGGACTCCTCAGGGGGAGGCACAAAACTGAGGGTTGGGGGCGGGGCGGGGTCCCAGCCATCCAGCGCGGCAGGGGGACGACGACAAGAGCACGTCCCATCTGTTTCAGCCCCGGGGAGGCAGAACTCCGTGCGAGCAACAGCGACAGCAGCAGTGACAAACCAGGAATGACGGGTTGCAAGACGCAAGGGAACGCAGCGAGATGAACGCGCCAAGCTGGGCTGCTGGCAAGATTCCGGACCCAAGTCAGGAAAAGGAAAGCGAGGCGCCTCTGACCCCTCCGTTGGCACGCAGACCGAGCCCCATTTCTCTACCTTAGCAACCTCAAGATGTATGGACTTGAACTCCCAGCGTTCCCAGCCAGTGTGTTTAAGACGGGTGGACTTCGATTCCCAGCGTTCCCCAGCCAGCTTGGGTGGACTTCCACTCCCAGCATTCCCCAGCCAGCTTGCTTGAAGATGAAGGGACCAAGTCGACTAACGTGCTGGCTGGGGAATGCTGGGAGTGGAAGTCCACCTGTCTTGAATCTACCAAGGTTGAGAAATCCTGAGATGGAGGCATTTTTTTTGCTGCTGGAAGAAAACAGAAGTTCGTCCTTCCTTCCGTCCTTCCTTCCTTCCTTCCTTCCTTCCTTCCTTCCTTCCTTCCTTCCTTCCTTCCCTTCTCTTCTTTCTTTTCTTAGCCTGAGATTCCAAACTGTCCATAGAGCTCGCAGCCAACCAGGAAACGCAGGCAGTTCACATAAACCATTTCTGCACCCCAATAACTTAGGGGGCCCGATTTACTCTTTGCTTACTCACCGCCCCACGAAAGGTCTACCAAAACCCTCTTGCCTCTGATGGTGACAGCTACGGTTGCGGGCCAAATATCTGGCCCCGTCGTCCAGACCTGGGTCACTAAACCCCGAAGCTCCGCGCCACCCAGCAGATCTGCCTGCAAACAGCCGACCGTCCTCTGACCGGGATTAGAAAAACAACACACCTTTGTGCCTTGGGAGGGAAACGCCTCTTCGAAGTCAGCCAGGATCTGCTGCCCCAACTCGTTCTGCGCCGCTTTCACCCTGCGAACGAGAACCCAGACGCCCCTCTCAAAACTTCGCGCCAGGGCTGCGGAAGGAAAGACGAGGCTGGCCCTAAGCCAGGGTCCACTGCCCTTTCATCAGACAAACGCTAGAGCCCCGCCGGCTCCCAGAAATTGCATGGGAAGAGTTGAAGTTATTACAGGTAGTCCTCGACTTACGACCACAATTGAGACTGGAAAATTTCTCGTTAAGTAGTATCGCAAGACTGCACCCGAATTTACGACATTTTTTTGCTGCAGGGGTTAAGCAAATCACGCGGTCATTAAATGAGACCACATTCTTTGGGGACATTCCCTGCTGGCTTCCCCGTTGACCTTGCTTGTTGGAAATCGGCTGGGAAGGTCACAACTGGAGATCACACAACTGCAGGATGTTGCAACTACTGTAAATACATGCTGGTTGCCAAGAGTCCCGGATCATGATCTTGTGACCACAGCGATGGTGCAATGTTCATAAGTTTTTGAGGACACCTTTTCCAATGCCCTCATAGTTTCAAATAGTCACTAAATGAATGGTCGTAAATCGAGGACCAGTTGTATGAATAAACTAAATTAAATGGTTTTTCTCCCGGTTGTTAGACTAAAAAGCAGAGAGGCTTATTTTGTACAGTTTCACTCCAAAAAAGTTACTGAAGCTAAAGTTAACTCCGCTGAAATTTAAGTAAGTCAATTAAATGCCGTTAATGAAGTTCTCCGCCTGCGCCCTGCGTTTGATAATTGCCTTTATGTCAGCATGTAAGAACAGCCTCGCCAAGGTCTGCCTCGGTCTCTTGTGTTGTTGTTGTTGCTGCTCAGCAGATGTTCTTGGAAGACTCGCATGATTTAAAGGCGTGGATTTCAATTCCCAGAATTCCCCTGGCTGGCTGGCTGGCTGGCTGGGGAATTCTGGGAATTGAAGTCCACGCATCTTAAAATGGCCACATTTGAAAAATACCAAACGAATCTCAACCAGGTCTTGTGACGTAGAATTGTGCAGCTAAATTACGCCCATGTGGGGGCCAGCCCCAAATCTTTCGGGGACTGTACACGCTCCTGCTTCCCTAAACTATGCGCGCCCATTTTAAAGCCATAAGCAAAGTTTCTGTTTCTGCATCCAGTGCGGCACAGTCCCTCTCAGTGTGCGGCGCAAGCCCCTTCTGGAGAGGTAGGACTGGCTTTAGTCCCACCGGCGTAACTCCTTCGGGTCTGCAAATCTCTCCGTTAAACAAGAAAAATTCAGTTCATGCTTCGCACCGGGAGCCCGCCTTCCTCCCGGAGCTGTGCCTGGAAGGCTCCACGACTTACCTTTCCGAAAGTTGGCGGATCTGGGGGATCCCCATGTATTTGTTAAAATGCTCCAGGACATTCACAACACCCTGTAGAAGATTGGCAAGCTCCCCGTACTGTCTCCTCCGAGTCATGGCCCTGGGGTGGCACAAAAGGAAGGAGAGAGGCATGAGCGGGGCGGCCTCGTTCTTTCACTGCTCAAACCAGGGTTGGGATCCCCACAACAGATAAACCCGCTAAACATCCGAACCCCGGTTGTAAAATTCAGGCTTCTGTACCGCCGTATAAGACACCAGAAAGCTTGCTAGGCGCCTGCTGGTGCTTGAAATCTATGTTGGAAATGCGGAAAAAAAGGTCATTTTATCACGCTTGGGGACTTGTAAAAAAGCTAGAAAATTCTGGGTTCAAATATACAAAGTTTTAAAGATTTCACATTCAACTGAAACCAGAATGCTCCTTGCCGGGACGAATGGGCAGACACTTAGAAAAGACTTATGGACATTTTGTATACGGTAACTGCAGCAAGATTATTACACGGGTAGTCCTTGACTTACGACTGGCCACTTAGCAACCGTTTAAAGCTTCAACGGATCCCAGAGATGAGCCGCCTTACGACCATCAGGACGTACGAGTGTAACGTGCAGGGTCCGTTAGGGTGTAAGTCAAGGACTATGCACACAGATGGAAAGACTCTGTTGACTTCTTTGAGTAGAGGAAAGACAATACAGGAGCAAAACTGCAAAAAAAATCTTGCACACCAAATGTGAAAAGGCAAGTGGAAGATTTTTTTTTTTGCAATTTTGCTACAAGACATGACCTGGGTTAATGAGAATATACATACACAAAAGACGATACTGCAAGTACATTTGTCAGTGGCTTAGAAATCTTTTAGGGGCTTTTGCTGAAACAAAAAAAAATGTGATTTTTGGGGTTTGATGAGCAGAGAGGACAGAATGTGGGAAGAAGAGAGCCATGATGTAACCTTGGGGAGACAGAGAGAAACAAAAATGAATTTATATCCGCTGTAATGAAGATCAGAAGTCACAATCTTTATATCTTCTTTTCTTTCATCTTTTTCCACCTCTTTCCTATTTGCTTATCTCTTCTACTCTCCTCTTTCTTTAAACTTGTAGTGTCGCGAAAAACAATAAAAAACTTCTGAAGTAAACATTAATTAAAAATGCAAACTCCGGAGCACCCTGGAAGAGGGCACCCAATAAATTTAAATACATTTATTTTATCTGAATTTAAATAAAAATAATAATATATACAGTAATAGTCTGGGTCATGCTGGATCTGGCAGCACCTGGAGACAGCAGAATTGAAGAATATTTTGGAGAAAATCACAGAATTTTTTTTTTGCAAATAAAATGGAAAAGGAAACAGAGAAAGGTCCAATGGTGACAGGTGCTTTGGGTGCCATCCCAGAACATCTGGAGCACCACTTGAACACCAACTGGCATCGACGAAATCCCCATCAGTCAGTTGCAAAAGGCAGCTTGACTTGGAACAGAACTTGGACCCGGGTTCAACCTGATATTGTACACTTGCATATAATTAGAGGTTTATTGATGAGGAATTAGCCTTCCAATTATGAGAAACTAACCACCTCTGCCTTTTTAACCTCTGCCGTCCATTCAAAGATATTTTTCTGAATCTTGAGGGCGAGAAACTCACAGGTAGTCCTCGACTTACAACCATGCATTTAGCGATTGTTCGAAGTCACGATGGCACTGAAAAATAGCGACTTACAACCAGTCCCTGCACTTGTGACCGTCACAGCATCTCCATGGCCACATGATCAAAATTCAGGCGCTTGGCACGTATTTACGACGGTTCTAGCATTCTGGGGTCACGTGATTGCCATTTGCAAGCTTCCCAGCTGCCTTCCGACAAGCAAAATCAATAGGGGAAGTCAGAGGTGCTCAACGACCGCACGATTCACTTCACCGCTGCAGCGATTTGCTTACCAACCATGGCAGACAAGGTCATAAAATGGGGGCGTGACTCATTTAACAACCACAAAGCTTCGCAATGGAAATTCTGGTCCCAGTTGCGGGTGCAAGTCAAGGACTGTGACAGTCACGCACTGCTACATCAAGGCACGCTCTCGTGTTTCACCGTGTTTGCACAGAACACAGCCCTGCCCCCCGGCACATCACTTACTCCAGGGAATCCACTCCCCCAGCTAACATGTGGAGATGGTTCAGGGTGGTGATGGACGTGGTCAGGTGGCGCTTGGCGTGGTCCAGCTGCTTGATATCGCGGGTGATTTCTTTAACCTGTTCGATGCAAGCAGGCGCAGACAGTCAGCGTGAGCTCAAGGGGCAGGAAGGCTACCGCCCTGCCCGTCGGTGTGGTGGAAGGGCGAGGGCGCAACCCACGAAACGAGGGAGGGGAGCTTCTGGCGCATCCCGACCCCCAGGCGCCCCCGGCACGGTCAAGGCGCACACTCAGACTTCTCGCGCCTCTTTTCTCAGAAGTCCGCCAAAAGTTGGTGCCACCCAACCTCAGCCTGGGCTGCAGCGCAACACCATGTATCTGCACGATGCGTTACGAAAGACCGCAAAGAGCCTGTTTCTCTTTATTCCTTCCTTCCACCTTCCCTCTCTCCTCTCCATCCTCTCTCCTCCTTGTCTTTTGCTTTCCTTCCATCCTGCCTGCCTACCTAATGTCCTCCTTCTCTTTTCCCTGTCTCATTTTCCTTCTTTCCTCTTTCTCTTTCTTTGCTTCCTTCCTCTTTTCCCTTTCTCATTTTCCTTCTTTCCTTTCTTTCTTTGCTTCCTTCCTCCTTCTCTTTTCCCTTTCTCATTTTCCTTCTTTCCTTTCTTTGCTTCCTTCCTCCTTCTCTTTTCCCTCTCATTTTCCTTCTTTCCCTTATCTTTCTTTCTTCTTTTCCCTTCCTTCTTTTTCTTCCTTCCTTTCTCTTTCCTTCCTTTTCTTTCTCCTTCCTTCCTCCTTCTCTTTTTCCCTCTCATTTTCCTTCTTTCCCCTACTTTCCTTTTCCCATCTATCTTTCCTTCCTTCCCTTTTCTTTCTCCTTCCTTTTCTCTCACCTTCTCCCTTCCTCCTTCTTTTTCCCTTTCTTTTTCCTTCTTTCCCTTCCTTCCTTCCTTCCTTCCTTCCCCTCTTTCTCCCTTTCTCTTCCCCTCCTTCCTTCCTCTCTGCCCCTTCCTTCTTCCCTTCCCTCCCCTCTCCTCTTTTCCTCTCCCATCCCCTTCCGCTTGTACTGTGCTTCAGCCAACAGCCTCATAAGCAGCTAACGGCATGCGCAGCACAGCCACGAACCGTCGGTCTCACCGGCCGGTGTAAGCTCAGCACTCACCATCTGCTCTGATTTTTCTGCTTTATCCTTAATGTCTTTAATCTTCCCAAACAGCTGCTGAATAGCTTTCTGGGCTTCTTCAAGAGCCTGGAAAAAGACCAGAGAAAACATACGGAGCAACGCAGACACCACCGACCAAGTTCCCGTGAGCTCTCGTCCCCTTGGTGGGGTAGCCAGAATTCCCTAAGCCCAGTCCAAGATGGGCCGTGCAAGGAATTCCCGCTCTGGGAACAGTAATGATGGTTTGCAAAACCCGCACTCCTCCTTTCGCAGGGAGACG
>JANHZU010005447.1:0-11646 GCA_032468055.1 Acrochordus granulatus | reverse complement strand
CAAAAAAAAAGATCCGTCTGGATCACTCGCTTTTTTATTTTATGAAGTGGGGGGAGAAGGGAAGTACCATACAGTATTTGGAAATGTATCCCTTTTCATGCTTTTTTTTCTTTTTTAAAGTTTGTTTTTCCTTTATATTACCCTGTTACAAATACACTGATACACTGTACTATTTCAAAGCAGGTTTCCAAGAGAGAAATATTGAATATATTTGAAATTATGAACACTGTATAATTTAGGAAGCTTAACGTATCGAAGATGAAAAGAGAAAAGTAAAATTGCCATCAGTATTCATTGCAGTTTAGGACGTCGGTATTGCAGACATAAGATTATTTGACTTTTCATCCAAAATTAAATGTAGCATAAGAAAAGCACCACTGCAATTCACATCGGAGCATGCGTTATTACCATTTTGGTCTTGAACTAAATGCTTACTATCAAGATCTCCGCTGTGTTGTTATTTTGTGTGTGTGTGGCCCGCAGGGTTGACGCCCTTCTGATCTCAGGTCGTAAGGAGGTTTTTTTGGCAGAGGCCATAGCAGAAAAGGAAGGGATCCTGGATCCGGTGAGATGGTGATCTTTAATTGATGGGATCTGAAGCAGGATTCTCTTGCCAGGTCTAATCAGGCAGAAACAGACCATTCAAGGGAAGTTCCCTGGCCCCGTGCCAGGAAGGGCTTTATAAAGACCGTCCTCTATTTACAACCAGCTGCTTAGTGACCATTTGAAGTTACACTGAAAAAAGTGACTTATGACCGGTCCTCCCTCTTACAGCCATCACAGCATTCCTGCAGTCATGTAATTAAAATTCAGGCGCTTGGCAACCAGCATGTAATTACAATGGTTAGAGCATCCCAGGGTCTCGTGATCATCCAAGCTGGCTTCCAACAAGCAAAGTCAATGGAGGATTTGCTTACCAACCTCGTCATTCACTAACAACTGCACTGATTTGCTTAATAACGTGCCAAAAAAGGTTGTAAAATCAATAGTGCCTCACTTAACAACTGTCTTGCTTAGCAGCGGAAATCAGTTCCCCATTGTGGACATAAGTCGAGGAGTACTTCTGTGTGATGACTCGTCTCTTGAATCGCATCCAAAGATCAACTGGTAACCCGGACAGCTCATGAAGCAAGTGACACCCAAGAGATCTGTGCCTCTGCATTTTTGACCAGTTAAAAATTTCCAGATACTCTTCAAGGGCAGCCCCAAGTAGGGTGCCTTGCAATGATCCATTCAGGAGGTGACCAATATCTGAAGGGGACAATTCCACCATCAAGAATGCCATGAATACTTGTCCCTTCCTCCTTGCATTGGGCCAAGAAGGGGATGTGGCCTCAGCTATGTAATGCACTGTACAGTAGGTTGTGGGGCTTCATACTGCTTTTGTACACTGCCCAGAGTCATAAATTATGAGTTGGGTGGTTTTATATATGAAAATTAAAAATATTGCTTGCAAAATACACCCAGTAGGGCACCCAATACATTATACCACAAAGCATGGTTTATAAATCACAGCGTTTGACTGTGTACAACACAGAAAACCAAAGAATATTATATGGGAATTATTGATTTTGATCAATCGGTTGATTTCAACTGTATAACATTAAAACCAATAAGCTTACAAAGTGGTAGGACCTAGATGACTTTGGCTTAGCAGGGTCTGCAGGATAAAAGATTTGGTCAAAATGGGGGAAGCCATCCACTACATTACTGAGTGAAATATCACAATGAAAATACAGGTAATCCTCGCTTAATGACCAATCATTTAGCAACAGTTTGTCTTATTTTTTATTAATTTTCAGGAACATAGAAAAATGGAAAAAACATAACAAAACACAACATAAAATACATAATAAACAACACATAACATCAAATAAAACAATATCTACGATGCAACACCATACTAAGAAAAAAAAGGAGGGGGAGAGGGAAAGAGAAAGAGGAAAAAAAGGGGGGAATAAAAAACCCTCACTCATTTAGCAACTGTTTAAAGTTATGTCTGAGCTGAAAACATCATTTATGTTTGGTCCTCACACTTACGACTGTTGCAGCATCCCCACCGTCACATAATCAGAATTCGGGCAGTTGGCAACTGATTTGCACTTACAACATTTGCAGCATCCTGCAGTTACGTGATCATCATTTTTGACCTTCCCAGCCAACTTCCTACAAGCAAAATCAAAGGGGAAGTTGGTGGGGAATGTTCCAAGTTTCACTTAATGACCATGGCCAAAAAAAGGTTATAAAACTGAGTGTGGTCACATAATGCTTTACTTAACAACTGTGCTACTTAACAACAAACCTTGCGATCCCTACTGTGGTCATAAGTCAAGGACGACCTGTACAAAAGGGGTGGAGCCTGATTCATGACAGGGCAACACTGCTTTCATTGTTTCCCCCGATGAACATTTATGCCTTGGATGATACTGAAAAGCTGAAGATAATTAACATTTGGGTGGGAGACCACCAGTTGATCCCAAAGAGCAGATCAGGTAAAGACCTGGCAAGAACATGCTAATGCTGTATATGTGGTCATATTTTAGCATATTTTGCAACCCAGCTGGTTTGGTTAGTTTATAATTTAATACATTCAGCTGCGTTCATTTAGTACCCAGGTTCAGCATACTGAAGAGTCCATCATAAATAAATAAAACATAGAATTTGAATATTATATTAGCTGAAAGTTAATTTCCACTAGTTTCTCTTCTTGGTCTTTAAAACTGTAATTTTAAACAGCCTGTAATTAAAGGCAGTTTGGCATAAGACTCAGAAAAGGTAGCCAATGTGACTGCTTACAAAAATAACTGTGGAACTATTTAAAAAGCATGCAAATTCCATGTGTGGGCAGGAAAATTATATTTCCAAATATGGATCCTTGCAATTAATTAACAACACAACCAAGCCCTTATTCTAAACATCACCCATAACTACAAGACTGTGGTGCCCTTTTGTATTTTTTGGTACATGACACACCTGGCCTCCAAGGAGGTGGGGAAAAATCACCACAGGTAGTGATAAAAATGACCACAGGGCTTATATAAAAAAATGAATAAGCCCACAAAACTGGTGTCAATAATAGGAACAGCAATTTTTTCGTAAATTAAAAGATTCTGTTGATGTCCATCTGGGAAACATAGTACCACCAAGAGGGCTTCTTTGGCCATCTTGGGGGTGAATGGAGCAGGGTGCAGGATTTTTGCAACAAGAGCTTAGAGTGACTTTTCAGCAGCAAAGAAAGAAGGGGAACAGCTGAAGCAAGGCAGCCATTCTCCAAAATTACATTTATGGAACATGTTTCTGCTCAAAGAGGTGGGTGCAAATCCTAACTGTGACGTCCTTGTGGCTCTCTGAGCTTGGTCATTCGCTTGCAGATGTTGCATTACCCAAGTAGGGTTGGAAGTGGGGTTTGCTCCCTGCTTTTTTATACAATAGCTTGTGTTGCCCTTGTTAGTGGGTGTGTGGTTTTCTCCTTGGTAGTTCCATTTATTTTCTGCTTGCTTGTTTGTCTGGTGTTAATCCCTGTTTATCTGGATATAGACCACTGGAGGGGATGTGTTCTGATATTTTTTTATTTCTTAGCTGCTTCATTGTCTCTGTTGAAGACTATGGTGCGTAACTATAGTTTATGTATCTGTTCATAAGGAAATATCTGCAGCAAACAATCAAGCTCAAAAATCAGCAAGGACTTCACGGTTCAATCCTAAACTACAGATATTCACTTCTAATGAAATCCTAATTTCTCTAAGGGTGTGTGTGTGTGTGTATCTTTGCTCCCCACAAGTAAAATTGTCCAAAGCTGTAACCATTACCTCTCCTTTTTTTTTTTGAGAGGGACATGACTTTACCCCTCCAAGTGGATGGGGTGAGGTGGGGGGAACAGATAGACGGAAGCTTGAAACCTCTGAGATGGATGGAGAATTTTAACTTAGATGTGCACGTCAGATGGGTCATGTTTTTTCAAATCCTTGTATTTTGGAGCACCTTATCCCTAATCACATACAGTACCCCAAATAATTACATCTGGTCTTCATACTTCAGGAATCAACTTGGAAAGGACAACAAAGGCCCAATGGCTGCAAAATTTGTCTCACATTTTCCTATCATGATACTCTTCTGTGCAAACTGCATCCCAATGCTTAGAAGGCCCACTGCAAATAGAGAGGGTAGATAGGGTGGGTCCTGGATAGAAAGAAGGCAGAGGTGGGAGGTAGGAGGCTGGCTGCATTGTGAGTTTTGGGGAAAGACAAGGAGGAGACAAGGTAATAAGTAATAATTTATTAAATGTATATGCTCCCTGACTGCCATTGGCAAAGCTGCTAGGGTGAAGGCAGAAGGGTGCAGTGGATGCTTTACGTATTTATTTAAGCTTTATTTCTTGTTCATTCCTTTTTTTAGGTTGCACTTCTATTTGGACGGGTACATGCACAACAATTATCCCAAATGGGGAAAAAATACAACAGCTATGCAACGAGTAATATCCAAAGAAATCCCTAAGAGCCTGGTTCACATCCAATTTACAGTACACTAAATCAACATCCCCGATTATCATCTGCCCAAACCCATTAAAGCCTCGTGGGAAGGTGGATTTGGAGTTTGGTGGTGAACTGGAAAGGAAGGAGGGGGCAATTACCGGCTGCAATTCCTCGGGCAGGAAATCCTCCTGGAAATATAATCAGAGGGACTCCCGGGAATGCGGCACCCCACTTCTTTAATCCCGATGGATGCAGTGCGGCGCGTGGCCCGAACACTCCCGATTTCTTCTCTTAAAGCAAACGTTCCTCGCTCCTACCGCGCCGAGGGTCACTTCGAATGCGGAACTTCGAAGGGAAGCCCCTTGGGAGTCCGTCTCCCGAGGTGTCGGGGTCGCAGTCGAGCGGTCGGGGTCGGAGCGCTCGGCTGCTGGAACGCTCGGAGCTCCAGCATTCGACCGGATGGAGCGCTCAGGGTCTGAGCGTTCGGCTGAAGGAACGTTTGGAGCTCCGACGTTCAACCGGATAGAACGCCGGGACTCGTCCTCGGCCGGCCGCGCCCCCAACCCAATGCGTGCGGCGGATGTTGGCGGCGGGGAGGCTCGTTCAGAGGGAAAGGGGAGGGTTGGGAGAGAATTGGGTCGCTTCGCTTTTTAAGCGGCCGCCGGGCCTGCAAGGAAGCGACTCAGCTGCCTGCTCCACGCCCGTCCCTTCTAACGAACTCCCTGGCCCGAAGGTCGCAATAGCGGCACGGCTCCGCCCCTCCGCCGTCCACGCCTTCCCCGCTGCCCGGCCTGCTATTGACAAGCACGGCCGGGGAGGGCTTCTCGCTGGGGAGAGGCTCCGGAGACTCTGCCTCTGCCTCTGCCTCTGCCCCTGCCCCGCCAGGAGCAGCGACTCTCCAGGAGCGCCTGGGCGGGCGAGGGCGGCTGGCGGCCGGGCGGCCGGAGCAGAGGAGCCGGCAGCCGGGCACGGCGGGGCTGGGATGTGGCAGACGCTGGCCCTCGGCTTTGTGCTCTTCCCGGCGCTGTTCGCCGCCTTCATCCGTAGCCTGCTCTGGCTGGCGCCGGCATGGAGCGTCAAGGACCGGATCCTTCTCAGCGGCAGGTACCGGCTGGCACCGGGCGAGGGAGAGCGGGAAGGCGGGCAGCATCCCGGGGGGGAGGCGGGAGTCCCCCGGATCTTATGAAACCGGATGGAGCGGTGCAAAAAGTAGCAAGAGGGGCGGCGGGAACAGCCCAGAGGCCGGAGGCATCGGGCAGGCTGGCGGGAGAAGCGCCGGCGGCCAGCGGCGGCTCCTGCCGACCCGAAGCGCCGGACCTGTTGCTGGAAGAGGAAAAGCGCCCCCTTCTCGGCTGATGTGGCGGGGTAGCGGGCGAGGGGTTGGGGAATGCAGAGCCACCCCGCTCCTTCCCTATGGGTGGGATCCTGGGGCTCATCTCCCATCAGCCCCTCGCGTGGGGGGGCCAGGTTGGGAGGCTACGGCTGACACCAAGCCCCGAAGTCCCCCATCTGCCCCAGGCCAAGATCCGCAGGCGAGTGGCTTGGTGCAACCAGGATTCCGTGCTCGTGCACACTCAAAACTGAGTTGAGTCAACTGAGGATGGAATGTGCCCTGTGAACATGAGAAGCTTGGCATAATTCTCCCGGGAGCCCCTTCTGACATTACAGATTCCCTGAGATCCTGAGTGTGTTTCACCATCAGAAGAGTAGTTTTCATCATGCCCTGGTTCATTAAGCGACTGTTTGAGATTATTTTCCTTTCTGATCAAAAAACTGAGTGGGTATCAGAAGGCTGATTTGGATTCTAATCCGGATTAAAAGAGCAAGCATTAACCAAATGAGAAACTCTATCCAGTGTTTCAGCTGGCAAACTTTCTCTCTAAAGCTCCTTCTGCTGCATCCTAAAAATGGCATACAAGTAGTCCTCGATTTACAACTATTAATCTAGCGACCATTCAAAGTTACAACAGCACTGAAAAAGTGACTTATAACTGGTCCTCACACTTATGACTAGCCCTTCCATTTATGACCGTCACAGCATCCCCACAGTCATGTGTCAAAATTCAGCACTAGGCAACTGGCATATATTAAGGATGGTTGCATTGTCCCAGGACATGTGATCGCCCTTTGTGACCTTCCCAGCTGGCTTCAGACAAGCAAAATCAATGGGGGAAGTCAGATTCACTTAATGACAGTCAATGGGGGACTCTCGTCATTAAGATTCACTTAATGACGAGATGATTCATTTAGCATCTGCAGTGATTTGCTTAATAAGCATGGCAAAAACATTTGGTGTCCTGTTCAGTGTACAGTTAGTGTTAACTGTTCAGTTAGTCCTTGACTAACAACCATTACTATTCATTAGGTGACTGTTTGAAATTATGATGGCACCGAAAACAGTGACTTATGACTGGTCTTCACGTTTACAGCTGTCATAGAGTCTCTGTGGTCACATGATCAAAATTTGAGTGTTTGGCTACCAACATATATTCACAATATTTGCAGCATCCTTGGATCATGTGTTCACCATTTGCAACTTTCCCAGCCAGCTTCCAACAAGCAAAGTCAATGGTGGAAACCAGATTTGCTTAATGACCACAATAATAAAAGGTAATACAATCAGGCATGACTCACTTAACAACCACCTCTCTGAGCAACAGACATTCCAGTCCCAATTGTGTTTGTAAATTGAGGACTACCTTCATGGCACTCTTTTCTGCATTTAGTATTTCAGATATTTCTGCTTCTCAACCACATGTTAACACTGTCGCATTTGAACAAGTTGCTGGATCTCAGTATACAGGAATTTCCGCTCAATATTAACTTGGGTGCAGTGACAGACTGATTGATTGTTGAAAAACTGCCGCTGTTGTTACAGTAACAAGTGTGAATAAAATCTTAGCAAGTGACAATACCTGAATGAACTTGTTTGAGCTCAGAAAGAAGCAACAACAGGTCCAATTAATACTTTGCACAAGAGTCCCCTAAGAAATCCCAGGCCCAAAATCCAGACTCAGAAATCAAAACACATCACAAAGTAAGGGCAAGTCAATTCTGTGTTATTGTCAAGAAAACTGTAGGAATGTGCTTGTGAAGTCATAAATACTCAGATTTATTTCAAAGGAGTCGACTTGCCGTTTGTAAAGGATTTATTGTCTAGAAAATAGCTATGAAGGGAAAGAATGGGAATGAAAGTTGGCAAATGGGAGGGAATACGTGAACCCTCTTGTTTCTATTTATTTATTTTTAAGCATCTTTTCATCTGAAAAAGGCTCTAGGAATGACTTCAAAAAGATCAGCTAAAAATTACATTTGCAAGATCATCCTTGTCCTGTAGCATTTCATTCCAAAAGAGATAGCATAAAAGGAAACCAGGGATGGGGAGGGAAGAAGAAAACAAATATAGATTACCAGGGCCTTGCAAGGAGGTTTGGTTTGATTAGCATCCTGCATTATTCCCTTTCCATGATGTAGGGGTCAGAATATGCTTGATGTTCACAAGTACAGTATGTGGTATAGTTAAGGTACTGGGCTAGGAATTGAAGATCTGAGTTCAAATCCACCTCAGCTGTTGAAGATTACTGACTTTGAGCCACTTGTTGTCTTTCAGCCCAACCTCAGAGGAGTGTTGCAAGAAATAGGGAAAAAAGAGCATGCTATGTGTTCTACTTTGAGCTCCTGGAAGAAAAGTGGGTTATAAATCTTACACTCAGGTTTTCTGAGCCCAGACCAGCTGGATTATGAATGATGAATTTCAGGGTCAAGGCATTTGAACTCATAGTACCTATCTGGCCTTGAGCTGGGGTGTGCACTGGATTAATCCAAGAAAATAGGGTGGGTCCTCTTGTGCCCATGGCGAGGGTGGGGCCCCTTGGCAATAAGTGTGACCATAAGAGTATTAAACACCCATTAATCATGGCTACCTCCTCTGACTTTCCCAAGGGAGAATGTGGCAACTTTCATCCCTGACTAAATGAAGAGATATGAAATCTATCATTGAGTGACATCTTTTATTAGGGCAGTCCAAACATCTGAGAAAAACCTAAAAGGTAGAAAAGGGTCATCTGTTGGAATCCAGGGACATTGAGATCTAGTTGCTTGACACTTCGGACTGTTTGGGGTTTCCCTTGCCACAAAAAATTTAGGCTGTTTTTTAGCAGGAACCCTGGATAGATAGGTTTGCCCACCTAGATGCTCAGAAAGAAGGACATTGCACCTCTGGGAATGTCCTGATTTCCAGCTACTCTTGAGATGTGGCACCTTAATTCCTCTGACTTAACCCTTGAAGCTCCCACAGTGCGCAATTCTGGCCTTTGGTTGTCTGTTTTGTTTCTATAGAAAAGATTTCATGCACTGGTAATTTGCATCCAAGAAAGAATGCAACCTGTGGATTTTAGCACATTATGCTGCTTTGGGAGCAAGCACTGCTCTCTGAGAGACTATACAGGTCGTCTTCATTTAGCGACCACAGTTGGGACTGGCAGTTTGGTTGTGAAGTGAAACAGTTGCTAATGAATTTGCGCCTGGATTTATGATCTTACAGGTGGTCCTCATTTAACAACGCTTGTTACAAGCTTGTTGTATGAACTTGGAGCAATGATGAATGAGAAGAACCTATGATTGATTTGGCCATTGCAGCATCCTTCCAGTCATGTGATTGCGATTTGTGACCTTTCCCATCAACTTCTCACAAGCAAAGCCAATGGGGAAGCTGGTGGGAAACTGGAAGTCACAGTCATTTGAGGTGCTTGCTTAATGATCGTAACCAGGACCGCTGTTGTGCTTCAAGACCACATCACAGTGACGGAAATTCTGGTCCCAGTTAACTATCATTAAAAGAAGATTACTTTACAGATCTGCAGAGGAAAAGTTTCTTTTTCAATATTGTCGTAATTGTGAACGATCGCTGAACGAATTTTACCAGTAGTCCAGGCAGAAAAATGTCACAATTAACCAAGTTCATTATCTTTAAATATGTCCCCTCAAGTGCAACATTACTACATGTCTCAGATGCGCAGGCAATTACTCCATAATCTGGAGGAATTTAGCCGGTGGATTTACAAGCGATGTTGTTTTACAAACAAAAAATGCTACAAATGTTTTGTTAGGGGAAATAACATTCTCCCTTTCAGCCAAAAAGTTCTGAGATGAGTTTGCAAAAATCAGTAGAATAAGAGAATCTTGCCTGTTTGTTTTTGCAGATGGAAAATAAGACACACAAGGTATAACGGATGGGGAGGGAGAAGGAAAAGAGCAGGTTTAACCTCCGTTTTTGAGTCAAGTTCTGAAAGAAGTAACTGGGAATTCCTGATGGAATTGTCGCGGTCAGGTTAAACTGGAGGAAAATTCAGTAACAGTCAGAGTTCAGAAAACTTTAAGTATTCCACTTCCTTCTCCTTTTTAGGTTTCGCTAAACAGGGAGAATAAATGATGGTACTTATGCAGTATAGAGACAGAGGCCTTAAATAATTGTTGCTCTGCTCCCGCTGATAGTTGGAGGTAGACTGCTGCTGAGGCTGGAGGCTCTACTGTACAGCTGGCACATTTTCTCTGCAAGAGGACCAGAACAAGCCACCTCGCGTTCTTGAGTAACCTTAAAACAGAAACCATGGCTGATTTTTTTTAAAAAACTTACCCACCTCCGCTCCCATTTTGAGAGGCTGGGAAGCGTCCATCCTCCCCTTGTTCGATCCACTCAACTATGCCTTTCCTAGGAGCGGGGACAAACGAACAGAGGAAGGAATGTCTAAACTGCTGGACACTCTGTGCAAATTTTGACCAAGAGCAGATTATGAGTAGGATGAAAGACAAGCCAGGGTTATTGATCTAAGGATATTTACACAGCCATCTGGACGTGGCGACCTTGCCAGTTTGCACTGAGAGCAATTTCTGGCACCGGAAGGGTTTCTTTGATTTTTTTTCCTCTGCCATCTGCCCTTCCCTTTCCAAATTCACTTAGGAGCAACACATGAGAGAGTCCTGGGTCCTTGCTTCACCTCCAAATATAATGCTTTTGGCCTACAGGTAGTCCTCGACTTATGACCGTGATTGAGCCCGCAGTTCCAGTTGTAAGTCGTGACAGTTCTTAAGCAGGTCATCACTTGCCGGCGCCTGATTTTATGATCGTTTTTTTTCCAGTGGTGGTTAAAGGAACCCATTGTTCGCTATGGGATGTTTTTGTTTTGCCAGAAGTTGGAAGTAAATGCTGAAAAGCATCGTAAATTGCAGTCACGTGACCGTGGGATGCTACAAATGGCCATAAAGACGAGCTGCTTGCTCAACACCCAAAATGCGGTCATGTGACTATGGGGCAAAGGGCTGGTGATAGGAACTTTGAGCCCAGGTCGTAAGTAGCTATTTGAGATCCGTCATGACTCCTGGCGGTCACTAAGTGACCGGTTGTAAGTCAAGGACTTCCTGTACTAATCAGAGCTCTTGTTCAAAAAGACAGTGGAACAACAATACATGTGAATTTCAGCCGCGATTTGCAAATTTTAAGTTGGTTTTTCTCACTCTCTTTTTATGTTTGGGGCGCATGACCTCTGGGAGTCGGGGATTTAGGCCGCCGACACTCAGCCATGTGAGGGGTGAGCAGATGTGGGTTGCTTCACAGGTAGAGACTTCATCTGCTTTCCTTGGGTCAGCAAACTGCGGAGTTCATGTCAAGTGGACTCTGGAAAGGGAGAGTTGGAGGGGTTTCCTGAGCATTTCTAGTCCATCCCAGCTTGTGGTGAGGATCTTCTTTGTTTCCATCAGGGTTTGTTTTCTCTGCCACCTTGGTTTGTGTTGCTTGTTTTGCAACTTGTTTTCCCACGTTTTTAACTGCTTGTAAACTGCCCAGAATTACTGGGAGATGGATGGTATATGCAGTCAATAAATCATCAAATCTAAAGCAGTGTTTCTCAGCTGTAAGCTGCAGGGACTCCCACTCCCAGCATCCCCCGGCCAGCCTGCTTGCAGAGGGGTGGGCTCCCACTCCCAGCATCCCCCAGTCAGCCTGCTTGCAGAGGGGTGGGCTCCCACTCCCAGCATTCCCTGGCCAGCCTGCTTGCAGAGGGGTGGGCAGCTCTCACTCCCAGCATCCCCCGGCCAGCCTGCTTGAAGAGGGGGGGGCGCCCACTCCCAGCATTCCCCGGCCAGCCTGCTTGCAGAGGGGTGGGCAGCTCTCACTCCC
>JANHZU010005446.1:43143-54941 GCA_032468055.1 Acrochordus granulatus | reverse complement strand
CTTGTGATCTCAGGAGTGCAGTCACCATGTTGGTCAATTTTAGAGCCCAGGGAGTTGAATTTTTACTGTTTCTATGGTCTCATTGTCAACCTGCATTCTGACCTGTGTGTTCTCTGCAGTTGTCATTATCTTTGTTTTTTGATGTTAAGGTGCAGTCCAGATTTTTCACTTTCATTTTTGATTCTCAGGATTAACCACGCCAGATCTTTCTTGCTTTCCATGAGCAATGGTGTATCATCCGCATATTGGAGGTTGCTGATATTCCTTACCATGGATTTTAACCCCAATGGGAGATTCCTCCAAATGTGCATTTCTCATAACTGTTTCAGTGTATATGTTGAAAAATATGGGTGACAGGATGCAACTTAGCCAAGTGCCTTTTCCAATTCTGAACCATTTTGTGTCTCCATATGCCGTCCCTACAGTGGCTGCCTGATCAGAGTACAATGCTTGAATGAGCTGGATGTGGTATGGTGATATTCCCAGTTCTTTGAGGCAGTTCCACAGCTTGGTTGGGAGGCTGATATCTTTACTCTTCCAGAAGTTATTCGTGCCTGATGTTGCAGTTCTCCCAAGGGCTATACGCCTTGTGATCTACTTCCTTTGACTTCACAGTCAAAGGCTTTTTTGCAGCCAATAAAGTATGTGTAGTGGTCTGCTATGTGGAATATGTGTGGGGAACTAGGAGCTCAGAGTCGAGCTAAATCAAACATGCAAGAGATCCATGCTTTTTTGAACTGATTTTTCCAGTGCTTAACCTCATTTTCATGCCATGCTAAAATTTCCTGGAAGCATTTGGCCATCCAGTTTTGGAAACTTAAGGCTGGGCTTGGTGGGAGAGAAGCACTTGTCCAATGGTATGGAACTAAACACAGAGCAAAGGTGTCATAAATTCATCATCTCAGCACCTGTGCAAGCTACTTATTTATTTATTAAATTTATATGCCGCCGAAATCCTGGAGCCAGGGATGTCTGCAGGGGTCAGGAAATCAAAATGCTGCGTTTGAGGATGCAATCAAAACTCCATGCCTTCTATGTGCATCAATGCACATCAAAGCCTTGTGGGGCTTCAATTTTACTGTCATAACTGTGGTCTTGACATTTTTGACCCTATCCTGTAGACATCCTTGCCCAAAACTTGCCTTTTGCATTCATTCTCATCCTGCCTTTCCCTGTTGATTGATTTGATTGATTGAGCTGAAATTTCCCTTGGGCATTCCATCTCTTCCCTTTTTCCTACTCAAGAGTTTGAGCTGCAACAAATGAACAAGATATTAAATTAAGATGTGGAGGTGGTAGATCTGTCGACTTTATTTTGATCAGATTCTCGGTTTTCCACTCCTGAATTTCTATTGTACTGTTTCGGCATCAATGTGCGTTGTAAAGGGAAAGAATACAAAATCACATCATTTGTCTGAGATACAGTATAGGTAGTCCTCACTTATGATTGTAATGGAGCCATCAAACTGACCAATGAAGTGTTTAAATTCTTCCCTTAAGACAGAAGTTGGCCAGGTTATAATGGCTGGGAAGGAAGAAGGAGGGAAGAAATTATTTCATTACATTGGCTAAAAGATGCACATAATGTGCTGAATATTATGTTAACCTAAGTTAACATGGATTTGCCTTCCCCTTGTTAAACTATCCTTGCACAAATTTTAAAGGGAGACTTTCCCTTGACAAGAAAACAGCAAAATCCTTCATGGGTTAAATGAAGTCGGTTCAGGACAATAGCCAAGGAATCTTGAGATTTTGATTCTGCTGCTTAGGAGGGGAGATCATGTTTCTTTATTTTTCTTTTAAAAGCTCACGAGATCACGTTATCTTTATCTGTCCAAATCAACCCAGTGTTAAAAAAGGGTAAAGATTTCCCCTTTCAGTCGTGTCTGACCCGAGAGGGCGGTGCTCATCTCCGACTGTCCTCCTTTGTTCTCCTTTGCTGCAACCCCCCGGTTCCCGTCCAAGGCAAGAACCGATGAACTTCACGGATTCTAGACTTCCGAATATGCCCTTGGACTGTGCTGAGAGAAAGAGGGAAAGCAAAGGACGAGTCCCACCAGAGTGGCATGTGCGCGATGCTATCGCAATGCACAGAAGGCACAGAGGTCTGGCAGTTAAGGCCGGCAGCCCACGTTCAAGACCCAAGAGCTCCCGTTGCGTGCTCCAGCTCCTGCCAACCGAGCAGTTCACAAGCATGTAACATGCAAGTCGATGTCGCCTAGACTGGTGGGAAAGGTAACAGCGTTCCATGTGCCTTGGCGCACAGGCATGCCGGCCACATAACCACGGAAGCGTCTTCAGGCAACGGTGGCTCTTCAGCTGTGAAGCGGAGAGTCAGCCACGATGGCGGGGGGGCCCTCTACCTTACTTCATCGCGTTGCCCGCTGGTTTGACATCGCTGAGGCGTGCTCCAGGTCCCCCGAAGTTCAGGGGGAAAATGAGTCTCATCAGGACGTAATGGAGCCGGGGTTAGGTGCGAGGGCAGAAAGGGGCCCAACGCCTTTGTCATGGCTGGAGGTGTTCCATATGTTCGAGTTGCCATTTTCTCAGCACACAGCCTGGGACAACTCTCTCTTTGGTCCCTTCCTCTCCTCCAGCGATTATCTCCTGCTGCCTCTTTGCACACACACGACGCGACCTGCACGTAGAGAGGAAAAGGTGAAAAAAATTCAGAACGCCTCTTGTTATGGACATCGCCGACCCTGATAAAGAGGGATGGGGCTTCAGGCAGGCAGTCCAGGCTGCCATTTTGATTTTTGTTTTCACTCTCCCTGGGGGCGCGTCTGCCCAGGGACTGTTGTCATCCAAAGATTTTCCGGTCAGTTTGGTCCTCTTCCAATTGTTGCGGTTCAACTCTTTAATTTAACTGCCATGTGTTCCTGGCAAAGTAGAACCAAGGTTGGGTCTTTCCAGAACAGAGCTGACCTCCAGACAACCTCTCCAAGTTGCTCCACATCTGGACAGCAGCTGAAATTTTGCAGGGAGGAAGGTAGGAGCATTGGCCCAAAGTGGAGAGAGAGAGAGAGAGAGAGAAGGGATTGTGTTCCTCCATCAACAACTGTCAGTGGTAATGACCATGCACGGGGCCAAAATTCAGGGAGATCTGAATATACAGTACTTTCCCTTAACTTAGAGCATTTGTCCCAACTTGGCTCTGCCCAAACTTGCCGGACTACACTTCCCATCATCCTCAGTAATCAGAACACTCATCCGCAGAAAGACCTGGATGACACTAGATGAAAAAAGCTGCCTTCAGCTCTTCATTCTGTGCCAAGCAACGCTCCCAC
Source organism: Acrochordus granulatus (assembly GCA_032468055.1). Taxonomy (NCBI): domain Eukaryota; kingdom Metazoa; phylum Chordata; class Lepidosauria; order Squamata; family Acrochordidae; genus Acrochordus; species Acrochordus granulatus. The sequence continues at coordinate 51,654 of JANHZU010005446.1, read as the reverse complement.
GTGGATTCCGTTACTGACCGAGATGGGCTTTCTCCACCTCGTCGGACCCTCTGGCTACTCCCAGCTCCAGGCTCGAATTCTGGGGCTCCCTCCCTCCTGCTGAAACAGTTCATCTGTTTAAAGACATGCCAACTTACACAGGCTGTCCTAGCTCAGAGCATACATTTCCTTCACGTATCATACTATTTACAAATCGTTTCTGACTGCCGTGCAGTCCTCACTGGCTGGATTCGTGCAACGTACTCAGTTAGGCTAAGCTGAGATTTGGTAGCTTGTGGTTTCACATATTATGGAAACCCAGGCAGTGTTTCGGCATGTTACATGAGCCAAACTGTGGAACTAAGCCGTAGCAGGGTTTGGTTGTGGCATAAAAGTTTCCCTGCCAGTTGTGGCTGACTCTAGGGGGCCGGTGCTCATCTCTGATTCACAGCCAAGGGAGCCAGCGTTTGTCCGAAGATGCTTCCGTGGTCACGTGGCCGGCAGGACTATATACACCAAGACACATGGAATGCTGGATTAGGAGGTGGGAAATATATAAATTATGTATTTATTCATATACTTGCATTTTTATATGCTTTTGAACTGCTTGGTTGACCGGAGCTGGAGCAAGTAACGAGAGCAATCCCCATTACACGGCGGCGCTTGGGTCTTGAACTGCCAGGCCCACTGTCTTAACCACTAGGCCACCGCACGTGACATACTATGTGACAATTATAGCCTGTTGTTTGAATTTAGGGTAACACATTCTATGAGTCTACTTCATCTGCTGCGCATTTCCATTTCCAAATGAACTGCAAAGACAACAGGGCACAAAGAGGCAACCTTTTCAAAAGCAACAGCATTTAGCACCTGCCAACAGAGCATCCATTTTGCATTTTGCAGAAGGGAAACTGAGGCCTAGCCTCGTTGATCGGGGAGTATCTGGGTATTCCCAGATAAGGCCTTTGTCTAAGGACGTGTAGTCATATCATAAAATGGCAAAGATGCCTCTTGCAATGAATGTGCCTTTCCCCCACACTGTGAACCTCGGTTCCCGTCGTTAGGTCCACCATATCCATGTCACGCCACGTGGCATCAGAGGGATACGGAAAATTCTCCTCTCATTTCCCACCATTTCACTTCATTTTGCAGCCCAGAACTGACATTTCTCCCATTTTGAAACAGACCCCTTAAAAAAGCACCCGGCCAACCTCGGCTGTTCCTAAAGAAGCAAAGCAGGATGAGGTCTCTGGATTGGATCTTTGCTCACAGCAGTAGCGACAGGGAGTAGCCAAAAGTGGGAAGATCCTTGGAAACTGATCATTGCTTTTGCTAATCGATACTGCAGTTTTCTCCAGCCTGAGGCGCGATTCCTGCAAGTTATGCAATTTCAACTCGCATTAGCTGCTCCAGCATGCTGTCGGGGATGATGGGAACTGAGCTCCAGCGTCTCTGAAGAAGGTTGCTCCCCGCGTGGTGATTCGCCCAGCCTGTCCCGCAATGGAACCCTTGCGCTTGCCTGGTGAGTTCCCATCGCATTGCACATAGGAGCACTTTTCCCCGATCCAGAAGCCTCCAGACGCTGGAGATCACCTGGATCCCCAAGCAGGCTGGGGGGGGTTCTGGGAGGCACCCTTCTCCAGATTCCAACAGTTGGACTGAGTGGCATTAGGGCTCCTTTGGGATCTGCATTTCAGAAGCAGGCAGACAGTCCATGGACAACCTAGGAGCCAAGTTGAGCAAATCCGTATTTCAGAGAGCTCATGAGCCATGTCCCCCTCCCCAGCCTTGATTTATTTTCTGTCTGGTTTTCTGTTATTAGAGAGGTTCCTGGGGGAAATAAAGTGTTTTAAAAGTAATAACAGGCAGAGTTTGTATGTCATCGTAACATGTCTATGGTTGTAGTAGCTTAAAGGGACTTGAAAACTCAGTAGAGATACAGAAGCAGCAGCTCCTTATGAGAAGCAGAAAACAGTGGGTTTCTGTCCTTCAGTTTCTGATCCCTTAGTTCTCAGCTTCTGCTCCTTCTTCTCTCCTTGATCTTCTTTTTTCTCCTCCTCCTCCTCCTTCTGGAGACCTCTGGATTTACAGCCAATATCCAACCCTAGAAATGCCACTGGTCTCAAGAGGAAGAACGGGCAGCTCCATATGAGCAAGAACAGTGGAAGCCTCTCAGCAAGTACATTCAGGGTTCCCCCTTTTGTCTTCCCCAAAGGGATGAAGGCCAAGCGTTGTTTAGAACTGGCTTGTTACCAGTGGGTTACGAGAAATCTTTGAAAACAGTGAAAGATGGTTGTCGTAGAACTCGATCTCCACATTAAGGCATAATATTTGATTGAGCAGAGCGCGCGATGCGAATACAGCTGTCGTGTTTTCTAATTTGGGTTTAGGGTGTCGCGTGAACCCAGCCTGCCATCCCAGGGTGCAAATCTGTTCCGTTGTTTGTGTAATTGATTCTTACGTTCATCTGTGAAATCAAAATTTCTTTACAAGGTACCGGGCTTGATGCTGATGAGGACACCTTGCTGGATTGTGTTACTCCCGGTGGCTGGGTCCTTTTGCTGTGACCTCCTCAGTGATGCGGACCAACTTTCTGCAATGACCTGTTACGACCTTCAAAGTATCAACCTGGTGAAGTGTGGTAGACTTGGGCTGGTTCTATATCTCACTTGGTGTGACCAGGAAGTACCTGTGAAAATTTTAGACTGGATTTTGATCTAATTCCGAGCCGTCCTACCTTCGAGTTCCACAAACATTTTCAGCCGTGGCTAAAGAAGCTTTGATATCTTCCTTTGCCTTATTCTCCAGTTTCTTCTGTTCTTACCAACTCATGAAAGAGGCACCTACTATTTTTCATTTGTTAATTATCTTTCCATTGCTTTGCAGCTGTTCCTAATCTGAAAAAACTCCAAGGAAGAGTTTCATGTTGTGTAGCTCTTGGATTTAATTGAAGCATGACCTCCAAACTATGAAAAAAGTGATGGTGCAATGGAGAAATAGGGTCCGAATGCACAGACTTCACTGGAACCTTCTAGATGCATCGCAGAATTTGCTGATAACACTGCCACTGCTACAGTTTGAACAACTGCAGGTAGTCCTCGACTTATAACCACGACTGGAACCAGAATTTGTTCGCGAAGCAAGGGGGTTGTTAAGTGGGTCATGCCCAATTTTACAACCGTTTTTTGCCACGTTTGTTAAGTAAATCACATGCTCATTAAGAAAATCCAGTTTCCTCCCTTGACTTTACTTGTCAGAAGCTAGCGGGAAAATCACAGTCACATGACCCTGGGATGCTACAATCATTGTAAATACATGTTGGTTGCCATGCACTCACATTTTGATCATGCGACTGTGGGAATGCTGCGACGGTCGCAAGTGTTAAGACTGGCCTTAAGTGATTTTTTAAAGCAGTATTGTGACTTCGAATGATCACTAAATGAATGGTTGTCGATCAAGGGCCACTTGTATACAGTACGCAGAGCAGCGTTTCTCAACCTTGGCAACTTTAAGGTGCCTGGGCTTCAACTCTGGGCGGGGAATTCTGGGAATTAAAAAATTATGGTACTGGGAATTAAACCCACGCATCTCAAAGATGCCCAGGTTGAGAAGCACTGCAGTATGGGTAGGTAGGTGGTATAAGGGTCTTCATATCCTGAGATTGGGGAAGACAGATCTAGAAGGATAATCAAAGATCCTATTCAGTAGAAGGTACCCAGACTCGTACGTGGTGGAACAACACTACACACCCCACGTGAGAAGTAAACAGAGAAATAATGACGAGCCGATGATCTTTCTGCTTGTTTCTAATTATCTTTTTTAATTTATTGTTTTGAAGGGTGATGGATGTTTTCTGGATGACTGGTATTGCAGACTAAAGTGAGGAAATCATTAACATTTCCATCTCTTTGCAAGAGTGTTAGAGATTTAGTTGATGTAGGGAATTATTGGCATCCTCTTCAGATTTCGCTTTCCATTTGTTTGCATCTGATTACTGGGGAATTTAGACTGTTATAACTCAAAAAGCCTGGCTCTCACTTTAGCTTACAAGATGAACTTGGCGCCAACCACTCACGAGGAGTGCGCAGGAAGAACCGCTGTAGCTCCTGAACCAGCCGACCGGAAGATTCGGATTGTATGGTGACATATGGTTAGGGCCATGTGATGGTGTCTTCCTCTGGGGCAGGTTCTCTCTTTCATGAAAGAGGTATGGGGCTGCTCCTCAGGAAACCATTATGGGATCCAACGGACCTGGGCAACTCCAGCCTCCCTTTTCTGGGAAATATTGTTGAGAAGATGGTTTGACTGCACCTTCAAAGGTCAAAAGTGAAATGGATTATCTGGACCTTTTTCAAACAAGTTTCAGTACTGAGATAATATTGATTGCATCTGTTGATGGTTTCTGAAGTAGCCAGGATGGAGAGGTGCAAATATTTTGGCTTTCCTTGATCTCACAGCATCCTTCACTACTATCAATCAGTATCCTTCTGGACCAAATCACAGGGATTAGGGAGAGGAGGGTGTTGTGTTGTGGTGGTTTTCTTCCTTTCTCTGTGGCCAAAATTCCAGGTTGACAGGAGGAGAAAGCCTGAGTCCAAAGCTCTTGACCTTTGGGATGTCACAGGCTCAGTGCTCTTGGCCCTCCTATTTAGCCTCTGTATGAAGTGATTGGGTGAGGTCATCTGTTAGCATAGGGTCAAGTATCACCAATACACAGGTGATACCTAGCATTGTACCTTGAATCCTAGCCAAATGAGTGATGCTGTTAAGGTCTTGTCCCAATGCCTGGATGCTGTGGAGATCTGAACAATCATAGCAAGATCAACAGGCTAGAAGTACATAGATCTTCTGGATCCAAGATGACTCTTGAAGACCTCTCAAAAGCTTCAGCTGATCTAGAATAGGACACTGTGGGCAGCAGTGAGCATACCACAATATGCCCATAGGATTCCACTGCTTCCTAAACTGCGCTGGCTACTGGTGTGAGGAAAATCAGTTTTTCAGGAAGGAAGGAAGGAAGGATTCTGAACTTGCACAGTTCTTGGATTCCAGTGGTTTCATTTTCCAGACAGTTAAACACAAATTAAGTATAAATTAAATAATATTTAGAATCCCCATATTCACTGCTGGCTTCACCCAGTTTTGGGAGGGAATGTAGTCCTTTATGTCCCCTCCAAGGGCAGTCCTTGGCCCCCACAAAGTGCTTCCTCACACAAAATACTTCTTTTGTTCAGTTTTATTTATTTGGCCTGGCAACGTGATGAAAAGATGCAGCCTGCATAAAAAATGTGTGTGTGTGTCCGTCTGCATATACTGTACATGCACGGGAGAAAAGGAACGGCAGGTAAGAATAATTGTACTATGGAATAAATTACCAAGCAGGCTGGATGAATCTATATTGTTCATTTTTTTTCAGGAATAAATCTGGAAAATGTCTGTCTGGGATGATTTAAAGACAATTAATTCCCACTTAGGGAAGTAAGGTACCTTTTTAAAGCACTTTCCAGATTTCATTTCGCCGCTGCATTCATGCAATGTTATGTGGACATCTGCTGCTGCATCCTAAATTTCTTTCCCACACCCCAGATGCCTTACACAGTTTGAAAACGTGTGGTGAAAACAAATGCTATTTTGGTCAATCTGGAGGGCCCCTGTTGAGCAGCCTGTGCACTACACATATTTATGATCTATGATATGTCATAGGTGAGATTCTGGGCGGAATAATTCTTCTTTTAGAAGAACAAAAATAAGCATAAAAATGTAATGATAAATTAATCAGGCATACCAGGATGAATGCCCACAACCAAAGGCCAAAGGGAAGATGGAGTAAGACTATTTATGCAGCCTAATGCAATTCAAGGATGGGGGCGTGAAATGTACCTTCATGGGAAGCACTTTTCAGACCGGGAGGGGGATTGAGGGTGGGGAGGGGGCACTACAGGGAAGACCCACATCCAGGGGAGAAGATTTTCAGCAGACCCCCTCAAGATGCTCAGACCAGATGGGTAGGTTTAATTTGGGCACAGTGGTATGTGATATAGCCTGGCATTACACCATGTAGGTAATCCTCAAGTGACTGCCATTATGGTCATATGTCGTGATGGTCAGTCACATGACAGGCCCATTTTTACAATCTTTTTGGAGGCCGTCATTAAATGAATGCCGCAGTCTTAAGTGAACTAATGGTTCGCTATGTCTCTATTTTGCCAAAAACTGGAAGTAAATGCAGGGTTTTGGCAGAACCATTGTAAAACACGGTCACGTGAGCCAAGATGCTGCAAATGGCTGTAAATGTAGTCCGGTTGCCAAGCACCCAAAATGCTGTCATGTGAACATGTGAACATTGTGACTTTGAATCCAGGTCATAAGTACCGCCCCCAGGTAGGTCAGTCATAACTTTGAATTGTTGCCAAGTGACTGATCGTAAGTCAAGGACTACCTATATAAGCCTTTTAAGGGTAATAACCAGTACTTGAAACTGGGAGCTCTTGGTGAGCAGGGTGGCAAATGAATTTAATAAAATAAATAAATAAGTTGTCGGAATGATGACCTTGGCACTGGCGCTATCGGACAGCAATAGGACTGCTCGCCAACAGTCCGCCATCTCTGGACCACCTTTGCCTCCAGTGGCAGCCCGTCATAGAGGACATCATCATAGCCCAGCTCCACGATAGTCAAATTTGAGCTACTGTACTTTGGTCAGGACATCCTGGGACAGAGAGGATCGTAACAGGATTAGGGTTGGAGATGGAGGTGAGCAGAGAACCCTCTGGCCGTAGTTTCCACATCTAATCAAAGCAGGACTTGTGGGTCCAGGAGGATCTCTAAGTCACCAGCCAACTCTTTCAGGGTGAGCACAACCTTTCCAATGGCCTTTAGCCACAACACGTACATGTGGTACCTGTGGACCATTCCTTACTAGAAATCAGTGCTCGCCACTCTTCCTTGGTTCAGCAGAATCCAAGTCTGACTTAAAATTGGCTGTCCCCCTTGTTGTCCCCATCCTATCTCTCACACTGATTCCAGGTCGCTGCTGAGCGGGGTGATCCGTTCCACTTATTCTAAGCCTGCAATCTGTGTTAGCAGACTGCAGGCAGCAACAAGGCGGGGTGGAAACCCCATCGAGACCCTCAGTAGGAATGAGGAAGGTGTGATTGGGGAGTCTGCCTGTCTCAGGTTAGAAGGCGCATTTAGGTTGGCTGATCTGCCCTCCCACCTCACCCCATTCGAACACCTCTCAAGTTAAGATAGTTTGGGGCGTGGTGGCCTAGTGGTTAAGATGCTGGGCTTATTGGCTGGAAGGTTGGCAGCTCAGCAGTTCGAGAGCCAAGCGCCTCTGGGTGATGGGGGGAGCTCCCGTTACTTGCTCCCCCGCCAACCTAGCAGTTCACGTGCATGTGAAAATGCAAGTAGATGAGTAGGGATCGCCTAGATTGATGGGAAGGTAACAGCATCCGTGCGCCTTGGCATATCGTCATGCCGGCCACAGGACCACGGAAGCTTCTTTGGACATGCTGGCTCTTCGGCTGTGAAACGGAGATGAGCGCTGCCCCCTAGAGTCGGACACGACTGGCGGGGGAAACCTTTGCCTCTACCTTTTACAAGTTAAAATAGTGGAGCTGCAGACAGCCTTCTGACCCTTAGCTTCCATGTCTAATGAAAGAAAAGTTGTGGGTCCAGGAGGATGCGTCGGCCAGAGAGCTTTGGGTGGCAAGGGTCCAGGGGAAGAGCCTTCTCTGCCATGGGACCCCCTTCTAGATCTGCCCCATCTCTCTTGGCCTTCCGTAAAGGTCCTAAAACCTGGCTCTGCAGATTGGCTTGGGGCAAGCGAACGTGGTGGGTCATCCTAGGGGTAGTTACTGGATTAGGAGATTCCATCTCTAATTTAGTGTATATCCCCCATTCATTTTAGCTATCTTTTTAACAATTTTAACATTATTTATTACAGATACAGATACTTTATTGGCCAAACATGGTTAGACATGCAAGGAATTTGACTCTGATACAGCACCTCTCAGTGCACTTGCAAGGCAACAGTAGATAGAATATAATATAGCAATAAATGAAGTTAGAGAAAAGTTTGCACCCCAAGTATGTAGCCAGTAGAAAGGGAATATTATAAGGGGTAGAATTAGAACCACGATTTATTGATAAGTATTCATGCACCTGAGACAGAACTTCTGGGTTGATTTAGAGTTCTTCGCACTTTGCGTCCTGTCCTATAGCAGGAGTCAAGTACTCAGCTGAATGAGGGGAAAACTCTGTCCCTGGGTCTAGTTATTTTGCTATGCAACACCTTATAGCACCATCCAGAGGGAAGAGGTTCAAACCAATCATGTCCAGGGCGAGAGGGGTCTGCAGATATCTTCTCCGCCCTCCTCTTGACCCTCTCAATATACAGGTTCTCCACGGAGGGCAGGCTGGCTGCAAATATTCTTCCTGCTGTTGGGGTGTGTACCTGTCCTGCATGGTTGCTGCACCGTACCAGACAGTTATATGACAAAGGACATATTCTTCTTTATCATCAGCACC
>JANHZU010005446.1:17186-43043 GCA_032468055.1 Acrochordus granulatus | reverse complement strand
CTTCAGGGAGAAAAAAAGATTTTTTCTACCTTTTTGCATTCAGGAAAACTTACATTAATTTATAATATTTATCACAGACAAAAGAAAATATGTACTTACAAATTGTAATAATACTGATTTCCCTTATTTCTTTAGGCAGAAAAAAATGCTTTTTCCTCCTTTTTGTTTGATTATACTGTCACTTTGTTAGTTAGTGCTTCATATATACACGTGTATATATGTATGTATTCTGGCTAATCAGTATTATAAAGAGCCAGTTTGATGCGAAGGTTAAGGCACCCGGTTAGAAACTGGGAAATAAAACAGACTGAACTAAGTAATACGTGTTTGCTGTTTCTACATAGGGTATGTTCTCTAAGATGGATGTTAATGGGAAAATAGAAGCAAAGCTTAGGGCTTTGCATTGCTACAAATTCAGGCAGTGCTATTTATTTAGATTAAAGATCTGAATCAGATCAGAACTGGATCAGAATCAGATCAGAAATAAACAGATGACAGCTGAAAAAGCCCATTTGTCCTCTGTTGTTGTCCAAACCCAGGTCAGTTTGATGAATTCTATACAGTAATAATTTTCTTTTTTCAAACCAGAAGAGTTCTCTTATAGATAATGATGCAATTTTCTCTTATAGATAATCTATAGGAATCTATTAGCCCCTGTTCAGGCTAGTGAATTTTAGTAAAAGACACAAGTTTTGTTTGATACCCGATGTCAAAAAGTATTATTATTTGTCTATCCACAGGGATTCCTCACCAAGTTAAGAAGAAAAGAAAAGTAATTGGCCAAGCACACATTCAAAAACAACATTATGGCCTGAATGGCCTTGCAGGCATCTGAGCTAAAACTATTCAGCCTTTCTAATTTTTCCAGCCCAGCAGGATGCTGGAAAGAATTTGTGCAAAGGAAGTCAGGACTCTATCTTTTAGCATAACTTTCCAAAAATCAAAGAGAACTGGGCCAAATTTGGTATAGAAGGAAAAACTTACAAAGGAGAGACCAAGTTCAACACACACACACACACACCCTTGAAGCAAAAGACAAGCATCCAGAGAAGCAATTAGTTTCTCAATTGCACAGGAAAATATATTGGTGCCTTTTCCCAGCCAGTGCTGATAAAAAGATTGGGGGAAAACCCCCACAAAGTGTGCTCTTCACGCTTTCCTTAATTTGCTATTCTTTCCAGCTCAAAAGAATGTTGGAAGGAAATGAAATGGGCCTTGGGATTCTCTCTCAGCCCATCTGTTCTTCTGCAGGGTAGATCTGAAAGCAGAGCAAGATTTATTTATGGGGAGAGAAACCAGCAAAAGAAAGTGTTTTTTTGAAACCAGTTAGAGAAAAAAACACCACACACACACACACACACACTTATGCATAGCTATGGAAGGGGCAAATGGATAAGCCCGCTAGTTCCTGGTCTTGCAACTAACAGCATATAATATAGGTAGTCCTCCACTTCAAACGACCCATTTAGTGACTGATCGAAGTTACAACAACACTGGAAAAAGTGACGTATCACCAGTTCTTGCACTTACAACCATTGCAGCATCTCCATGGCCACATGATCAAAATTGGGACACTTGGCAAGTCACACGTATTTAATGATGGTTACAGCAACCGAGGATCATAGGGTCACCATCTGCAACCTTCCCAGCCAGCTTCCAACAAGCAAAGTCAATGGGGGAAAGCTAGATTTGCTTCAGGACTGTGCGATTCACTTTACAACTTCAGTGATTAGCTTATCCACCGTGGCAAAAGTTGTGATATTGGGTGGGACTCGCTTAACAACTATGTTGCTTAGCAACATAAATTCTGTCCTAATTGTGGTTGTAAGTCAAGGATTACCTATATATATGTTGCCCTGTACACAGAATACAAAGAGAGAAGCAGAAATGCACAGCATAGATGTGGATGAAATAGGTAAATTTAGCACATGGGAAATTTTGGAGGTTTATATGGCACTGCCAGTCAGAGGTTGGGAAAGGATTCCAGAATCCAACAGAAGGCTGTGCAGATATTATACAAAGGACCTTTAAACTATGTTGTCTGACCGAACATCCATAGGCTGGGTTGCCAAACTCAGCCAAACTGAGTTTGGAGCAAATATAGGGTGGCAAGATAAGTGATCGGAAGGATAAGTGGCTTTCAAAATGAAGCTGCCGACAAAAATATTCCAAGTAAACAATTTTCCATTGTATTCCCGTGGAAGACACTGTTGCACCAGTGTATCTCACACCCACTTCCTTCCCAGGATAAGGATCTTGTTAAAACGCTGGGAAGACTTCTGGAAACCACGCCAAGAGACTTGCCTGCCTGGCTTAATTTCTCAGGCCTGCTTCGAGGTCTGAAGGGCAGCTGCTGCAGTTTCTCAGCAGGACCAGTTCCAGGAGAGATCCGTGCTTTTGCCAGCACTCCTTGTTACGACATACTCGGTGTCCAGTCACTATTTCAACACCCTTGTCTGCTCCGGAGGTGACTCAGGAGATGGCAATAGCTTGGCTGAAAGAGCACAACCTTAGTTTTTTTTTTTGAAAAAAAAAGTCCCAGGGGTTTTTTTTAGATGAAGCCCCCTTTTTTACATCACGTTAAGAAGACCACGTGCTGCCACGTAAAGGGGTGAGCTCCCATTATGTGCCCCAGCTCCTGCCAACCTGGCAGCTCAAAAGCATGCAAAAATGCAAGTAGGTGAACAGGAACCACCTACATTGGTGGGAAAAGAACAGCATCCGTGCGCCTCGCGTCTAGTCATGCCGGCCACATGACCACGGAAGCATCTGCAGACAACGCTGGCTCTTCGGCTGGGAAACGGAGATGAGCGCCGCCCCCTAGAGCCGGACACGACTGGCGGGGGAACCTTTACCTTTAAAGATCTTTGGGACTAGGGCAAGTTACAAGTATTAGCTGGCTTCCAACAGTAATTTGGATCAGAACTGCCATTGCTAAGTGATGCAATCATAAATATGCCCCTTAGCAACAGCAGTTCTGGAAGTCCCAGTTGCATTGTTAAGCAAGAACGGAAAGTTGTTAAGTGAGGACCTCATGTGACCACAACTTCTGAATTCCTGCTGGCTTCCCTATTGAGTCTGCTTGACGGAAACCATCAGGGCATGTTGCAAATTGCGTCCACGTGACTTTGCAAGATGCTGTGATGCTGTAATTGCAAGACTGTCCAAATTACAATCATGTGGTCATGGAGACAATGCGATGGCTGGATCTCATAAGTCCCTCTCGTTCAACACTGTTATTTCTCCGAATGAATGGTCGTAAGCAAAGGACTACCTGTGAGCATGCTTCAAATGTGCTCACATCAGCTCTTTCGTATGGAGCACCTGGGGGCAATCCTGTTCCAATTGAAGTACATTCAGGGATGCTGAGGTCAGAACCATCAACCATGTTTAGCTGCACTTCTCCAATTAGAGAGAGATCTCCTTGGTGAAAGTAAATTCTCTTTCATGATGAAAGCTCCTTAATTTCATAAACCATGGACAGACCTGACCATAGTTTCAACTGTGAGCATCTTGGACCAAGCCAAATCCAAACATGCAAGAGAATTTCTGGAAGCTGGCACTCAGACAAATCAGCTATAAACAGCCACATAGAGATAAACAACATCTACATACCATTCAAGAGAGACAATCAAAAGGAAACAAAAAGGCCAAAATACATCCTCACCAGCAATCAACACCCAGATAAGCAGGGATTAATTAACGCAAAAATTAACACTAGACCAGCAATCAAGAAGGAAACCATAACCCAATCAAGGAACTAGCAACTCATGCAGATAAGCTAAAAATAAACAACAGCCTGATCAAGGACCTTCCAAAAACACTCCCTGCCCCACGATATTGACAGGGCAAGCCATTAGTACTTAAAGAGAGCAAACCCCACTCCCTACTAGCACTGACGATGTTACTTAGTTTGGTAATGAAACTTCTGCAGGAAAACAGCCATGCTCCGAGAGCACCAAGGACTCCGCAGTAAATTCCCTTTGCTTGCTTACATGTAATCATAGGCATGATATGTAGAAGCTCTATCAGAAGAACTACTAAGCCAAAAAGAAGGTTCTCTGCTTCTTTGTGTGTGTGTGTGTGTGTCTCCCAACAAGCCAAGGAGATAACAGGATGTGCACCTTGAAGCATAAATGTACACATGTCCATATATATTGATATGCCTTGCTTTGTTGAGCAAGGATCTCAATAAATTGTACTATAGAGACGAGATATTTACTTAGCCATAGTTTACTGTATACATACTGGTGGGTACTTAGAACCCATTAATAAGTCTGTCTCCAATTGGGCAGCTTTAAGACATGTGGACTCCAACTTCCAGAATGCCCCAGTCAGCATGTCTTAAAGTGGCCAAAGTTTGAGAAACTCTGCTTTAAATCATGGCTTATAAAGCACACTTTATAAACCATGATTTCAACTCAGAAGAATATTTAATACATTTCTGAACTTTAAAAATGTCGAAAGAGTTGACGTCATTGGTGCTTTAATGATAATGTTATTGGTCTTAATAGGAGTATGCAAAATGAAGTGCTGCAGAGTTTTTAGACTCCTCAACAACCGAAATCCCAACAATTGAACTAATCTTGGAAGGACCCCTAGCAAGTAACTGGGCCTCTTGGGGCAGCTTGTTCCAAGGTCACCATGGTCCAGATTGGAAAGTTTTACACCTCATAAATCTTTCCTAATAGCCTTTTAAAAAGTTTCAGGATGGGTGTGGTAGCTGAGCTTTGCAATTAGTACGCTTTTGAGCTTGCCCTGTGCTAAAACTTCCTAGTCCACGTAATAAAAGGTATTACAGAAGCGGCCATCCTATTTGGCAGACACCAAGGTTGGAGCAGTTTACCCTAATCATACTATGGTCATTAAATTAAAACCTCCACGGTCAGAGGGATCAAACCATAGTTTACAGCCACAGCCCTACTGTCCTTGACTGTGGACCTGTTGGGCAAGGAATCTTCTCTATGTTCCTGACAAGAATGACTGAGAAAATAGTCTGCAGACAATATTATAGGTTATGAAAGTTCAATAAACTTTCTGGCAATCGTATGAAGTTTCTCCTAGAAAATATTTCTAAAGCATTACCCAAATAGAATGCCAAGTAAGTAACAACAAGCCAGGCATGCCAAAATAGAGTGGCATAAAAAATTGATTAATAAAATAATAAAAATATACAGGGTGCATTAAGGATCTTCGTTATGTTGTTGACATGAATCATCCAACGTTTACTCTGAAGATTTATGAAGTGATCAATACAAACAATTTGCTATAAATAATGAATTCTAGCATTCTGCATATCGTATTTCCAGAAGGGAAAATTATGCTATTCAGATGAGGAAAATTTTACTAACCATCTCCACTGTCTTATCTTCTATGATCCAGATATGAAGGTTTCAATTACTATGGATTATAAATACTGAAACTCATCATGTCTGGAGGGCACCAAGTTGGAGAAGCTTGAATTACGAAAGGGGCAAGGCTTTTATTTATTAGGGAAAAGGAAAAGTATGCCTCTCACCAAAGAAAAGCTGAAGAAGGTGAACATTATGAAGGCAACCCTATATTATAAACATCTGTTTAATTCAGTAGGGCTGGGACATTTTCACAGATTAGGCAAATGCTCTTATTCATTAGAATGAAATTACACTCAAGGGGAAATAACAAGATAAGCAACATCTTGTTATTTCAAGGAAAATAACAGATAAGCAATATTGTGTATGCATAGAAATTTCTCAAATATTAACTGGAACTATATTCAGCTTATTTTAGTTTTTCAGTTCACTTGCAGTTCTCCATGTAGTTGATAACGTTTTAGTGGAATTTGACAAGAGCACAGTTGTAGAATTTTTTTGTATAGTTTTAATATAGTTGGCATATTCTGCTTATTTAAATAGATATTTAAAATATATATTATACATGTACATTTTTTTCAAGATAAATCTTTCTTATTTTAAAGTTCCTGGCCTCAATAAAATGTTGTTGTTTTCCCAGTGAAACAGAAGGGTTCAAAATGCTGCAGAGAGCAATGTGGCCACCAAAGTGAGTTGGAGAAGAAAAATGTGAAGGAATTTTTGGGGTGTCACCCAACTCTCCATGACCCATAATTCTTAATGCCTGTTGCATTGGAAACAATGTGTGAGAATAATGCTTGGAATGCTTTCTGGATTAATGGGGTATTAAACGGATAAGGATCAACCTAGAAGTATTCCAGCAAAAATATCAACACTGGACATGTTCTCAGTGGACGAAGAAATGGGACAAATATTTCATATTTGATCCATGGGAAATGGCGGGACACCCAATACTGTACAACTTTATTGATTTTGGATAACTCATCCCTGATGGATGCAATTAAAGCTAAGATTCCTGAGGGACACAGAGGCACAATTGCCGTATCATAAAGCATTCCACTTTGTCTACAAAAGACACACCCTAAATTGTCAGATGATACCTTTGCCAACCTCGCATCTGTCCAAAGAACAGAAGGGCATTAAACAGAAACGAGGGTCATTTCTGTCTAAAAACATACTTCTGGCTCAAACTGGACAAATGTAAGCTGTTTCCAGGATGATAACCCCTCGGGCTTAGAGTCTTCTAAATGCTACCAAATTTCAGTTTCCCATCACTTTGAGGCCCAACCACCAAGTTTTACCATTTCTTCCTGGGAGGGCCAGAATGGGCAAAGTTAAAAGCCAAGGGTCTGGTCTAATACAATACCAACACCTTTGTGGGAGAAGGAAGGGTGGAACCAGGGGTTAAGTGTGGGATCGGTCTTGAGTTGTTACCCATGCACAAATGCCAAAGGTCCAACACCTCATAAGGACTGCTAGCCTTATCTGGGGAGTGCAGGTGTTCAGCAGGCAGTTGAAGAAATTCTTGTGACCTTGTAGCGTTCATAAACCTGTACCTAGAACTGCACTGACTGAACCTGATCCTTTACACCTAGCACATTAGAGCCTCTTGCTCCTTCTTCCTGAAAGAAAATGATTTCAGCCTGTTCCAAAGAGACCTAACTAAGAAGAGACCCTATTTGAACCTGGGGTTGGCCAGGTATATATGTGTCTTGCATCTTACCATTTGCAGATGCTGGTTTTCTCGGTAGTAACAGCTTTTCTAGGATTCACAATAAAGCTACCTTATTAAGAACCAGATCCTTAAATCTCTGTCTACCATCCTTCTAGTTCTAATATCGATCAGGGGACATTTGACTCTTTCGTTCTTTCCTCTGTGTGGACAGCCTGCAAATGACAAATGGGTCATTTAAAACCCCTTGTGGGGGGGGAGAGTAACACTCAGAGTCTTCTCTCTCTGTGTTACCAAATTTCAGTTTCCCATCTCTTTGAGGCCCCGTCACAAAGTCCATAGCATAAGTCTAAAATTAACAGAGTTTTTAAAATTAAAACTCTCCCAACGAGAAAAAAGGACCCAGACTCTCCCCCCTCCAAAATGATACGGTGTAGATTAAGTTGCCCACCCTGTTTTACTTCTTCTACCCTCTGCTTTCTTCATTGCACTATTACCAATATTCATATTACTAATCAGGTCTGCCATGCATGCTTCAATTTGGGCTGAAAGGACTGAGTTTATTGCTTTGATTTTCTGCCAGCCTTGGATAATATTTCATGTATTGGTGAGACTCTGATATTGGACATCAGGGTGGCTACGTGGCTGAATGGATAGATTAATCAAGCTAAAACTTTAGAGAGAGAAGGAGCCAGTTTTGCTTGGCAAACTGAAGTGTTAAATTGGGTGGGAAAGGGGTAAAGAACAGTGCAAGTTACTTAATTCTTTAATATTTATTTCTTACATTCTCAGCCCTTTCTGAGCAGAGAAAGGAGCTTCCTTCCTACTTATTGGTCAGACTCAATTGCAGCTGCTGTTCGGTGGAATAGGAAATGTGATTAAATTATTAATACATGCCCTGCATGTTCTTTAAAGGTAAAATTTCTTTTGAGTTGAGCTCAGCTCTTGTAATGCCATGGAGTTTACTTCTCATAATATGGGAACAATTACCATTGTTATTCAAGATTGGTTGGCTGCCTGGTTGGTTGTTTTTTTAAAAAAGATACCCTTCTTAATTAAACTCATAGTTGTGAGACTTCATAATGTGATGCTTCTTCAACCTTAGCAACTTGTGCAGTCTTCAACTTCCAGAATTTCCTAGCTTGCTGGTTAGGGAACTCTGGGAGTTGAAGTCTACACATCTTAAAGCTGCCAAGATTAAGAAACACTGTCACAGTAGACCCCTATCCAAGGATGTCCTCAGGCTACTGTCAAAAGAATCAAGATGGCAGCCACAATGGCGTGATCGAAGTTCCGCTTGATTTTGTATTGCGTACTGTTGACTTTTTTGTCTACACTCTGCAGACATCCCTGTTTCCATCCAACTATGAACAAGATCTGCTCATTCCTGGCTTGTCTGAGATTAGCTAAGGTTGACTAGGTACCAGCTCATTAGGCCTAAAATTCTTGCAATTAGGTGGCCCTAATATATTGAGGTCTGAGGAAGAATGTGTAGAAATTGAAAATCTCTGTAAGTCTGAATGTGAAGAAATTGGAGGTTAACATATAGACAAATTAGTTCCCAAAGCACTTTGGCTTTTTTAACCAAAATGTGAGGAAGGGGAAACCCTAATATGGCAAAGATAAATATATTCACACTGGAAATGCATACCTACATATACAGTATACATATCCCTTCTCCAATTTAGCACTTCAACTTGCATTCTCATCATGGTTGATGTGCAGATCTTGCCTCTGAAACTTTACCCCCCAAAGCCTCACTTCCCTATTCAAATATCTAGCTCCATCCTGTCAAATTTGCCACCTGAAGTACATCCCTTGGCCCATAGCAGGGCCAGCTTCCTAATACGGCTGTAGGGTGAAGGGTGTTCCATTGGGGTCTATGCCTACAGCTATGGCCAACAATACAGCAATAAGAAGGGACCATACCCTTGACAACCACACTCATTTTGCAAAACTCTGTGTTTCAGGAAAAGGATCCAACTTCCACCATGGACACCCACCACTCCCCAGAGTGGGCATGGTTAAGCTATGTGGATATGGTTCAGCCAGAGGGATCTGGCTGCAAGCAAAGAGCAACCTTTCCAATCCCTTCATTGTGTGACACACTGGAAGGCATTTTTACCAAAACTACTAATGTTTTGTCCTCGTTTCCATCCAGTTGGGTCACTGGATAAACAATGACTGAATGCTTCAGGTTTGCCAGAAACTAAACCGAGCTCTGTGGGGACATAGGAAAGATGAAAGAATGAAAGGCCATCCTGAACCTTTTCTATGGAACAAGAGTTTGATGTTGAAGGCATCGCCATCTCTTTCCCTACAAGGTGAAGAAAAGAGAGAAAGAAAATCAGAAAAGACCTTCCAGCTAGTTTAGAAAGTTTCGTAACAATAAAAATGTATTAAATGTGTGTGCTGCCTGCCTCTCAGCAATTCTAGGCTGCTCATAACAATCCAACTCTTACAATAATTTCCTTTCAGACACAGAGCAGTACCAGGATGTCTCCTAGATGTAAAAGCTGGCATATTTGAGAGCAAGGGTTAAACCCCAGTTAATCGGATTGTTCCTTACGTATAAAATGGAAGCCACAGTATTTGACCTTTCATGATCTGCCATTCATTATAAGCCCATGGAAATGTAGAGTAGTTGGGAATGATAGCAACAGAAGAGAATATCTGTAGCTCAGGGTTGAACTGTGGAGTCCTGGAGCTTAGTTGTTTACTTGGGGCTGTTTCATTACCCATTAGCACTGGTGATATTACCTTGTCAGGTAATGAAATGTGTGCAAGAAAACAATCAAACTCAGAGAGCACCAAGGACTCCACTTGGAAATGAGTCCCACTGAATTTAGCCAGATTTCTGGAAGCACCACTTACATTAGCAAACAATACATATTTCCAAACGTTCCTGTGAGGCAAGGTTTCTTCAGATTCCTGTACATTTTCAAAACTGGCATTCTTTACATGTTTGACCTGAAGAACATCAAGCAGATGCTCTCTTGTTGACTCTGACAGCAGGTCCAAAATAAATATAAACTATGTATTTCAGGATAACTGTTGGGCTTGTTGCCTCACAAGTCTTTCACTTGTGAGCAATAAGCCCAAAAGTTATCCTGAAATACATAGTTTTGAAATAACCGATTTACCTTTATGTGAAGACCCACCACTCTGGAGAAGGCTCTAATGCTGGGAAAGGTGAAGGGAAAGAGAAGAAGAGGATGATCAGCAGCAAGGTGGTGATGGGTGGACCCTTGGGAGATCTGAAAGATCACACTAGATTGTCATGGAGAAAAGCTATCTATGAAATAGGAGTTGAAAACAACTTGCTGGCACATAATCAGTCAGTTTACTCTTAAAGAAAGCGTTAGGTTCTTTTTTCACTTTTGGGGAGCCCTTTGTGGTTACTTCTAATTCCCATTTTTTCCCTTGGAAACCTCTCCACCTTCTCCAGAAGGTATGTCCTGGCCCTGCCTTGGCCCTCAAGTACTGTGCAGATTTCAAGCTACTGGGAATTATAGACTGCTGGCTTTACTTTCTTTGTAAGTCTTTTGGAAATAACGATAGAGGTTGAGCATTCGTTTTGCAGGATCCCAACTTCCTATTTCATTCTTATGGTTGAATAAGAAGTCAAGAAAACATGAAAGCTGGGCGGACATCCAGGGTGTCTTCAGGCACAGCGGCCTTTGCAAGAGTCGTGCTGAAGTGTCTCGTTGTAAAAGGTGCCTTTAAAACAACAGCACTGCCAGAGGCCATGCTCAGCCTGACATTTTATCTTGAAATACTTTTTTTAGAGCCGTCCAGGCCTTATGACAGGAAGGATCTGTCGACAATGCAGCAATTAAGAAAGGGAAGGGCTGAAGCACCGTTTCCTACTTCAGGGGCTAGCTTGATAAGGATAACATTTTAAACCCAGAGCCAGCGAGACATTTCCTTGTAAACTAAACATGTCTGGACCGAGAGCCTGCTTGTTCTTCTGCAAGAGCCAAGAATCTCTGGTCTCTTTTCAAACTGGAGGTTGTTTTGCTCTGTCCAATAAAGCCAAGTGATCTCCCTCTCTCTCTTTTCTGGCAAACAGAGCCCGTGAGACAAGAGTGCAGAATATCCTCAGCAACACAAAGTGAAGTTCATGAGGGAATGGACAGGGCTCCTTCCAGACAGAAGCATTTTGTAGACATTCTCCAGGTATCTCCTCATCCCAAGGCTGGGAGATGGACAGCCAAATGTCTACTGAACTGAAAGCAGGAGGAGGCTGAAGATTTAAATCCAGAGGATGACACACACAGAGGGACACACACACACACACACATGCAGAATTTGATGCGTGTGTGTAGGAGAAGAGACAGCAGAGCTAGCAGGAGGAGTCAAGCGAGGGCTTAGCCTGGAATCTCTACGTAGCCACAAATGCACAAGGTCCAACCCTCTTTGCCATTGAACTTTATCTTATACCCACAGGGACTTGACCGATAATTGAGTAGATTCTTGCATATAGATTGGAACAATAAATCAGTCAATCTGAATCTCAATGCCTGGGTCTGCTCTTTCACACCTGACACGAATTTACTCCACTAACCATCACCCACCTGAGAGTGTAACATAAAGTTCAACAGCAGTGAGGGAGGGCTGGACTTCGTACATTTGTGGGTACATAGAGATTCCAGACTAAGGCCTTGCTTGACTCCTCCCTCTGGCTCTGCCATCTCTTCCCCTACAGTGTGTGCATGTATGTATGTAGCATGTGTGTATGTGTGCATGCGTGCAATATAATAAAATACATATAACTTATTTCTGGTTTGCAGTGAAGCAGAAATGATGCTAAGAGGTGGAATGTCTGCCATAGGTCTACTTTCTGAATGTGGAACTGCATTTCTGAGAAGAGGAGGAGAAATGAAAAACCCATTCCTGGCTTCAAGGCAGACAAGCAGCACTTCAACTTACAACTTCCAGTAGGAGTAATTTTTTTCTCTGTTCCACTTTTGTGGGAAGGAATAGAGAAAAGGAGAAGGTACCTTCTGTTTTCTCCCAGCTACTTGAGTCTGCTAATGAGTAGTAAAGGATTTTCAGTTAGACACTTAAACTATACAGGGAAGCAGGAAAGGAAAAACATGACGAGTTTATATCTTACTAAGTATGGCTTAGTGGCTTAGCCATGATCTGTTGTTTACACGGTACTCTAAAACATGGTCAATGGTCTACGGTCATAATGGCTGGATTACATAGACCATGAAACTAGAATGGACATTATCCACCATCTATCATAGATGCTTTTTTGGATTTGATATTGCCCTGTAGACACCCCAGGCTTTCAACCCTATGGTTTTATATCTTCTTTTTTTTGGTAATAATATTTTATTAAGAAATTTACATTTGTACAGATAAAACTAACACAAACTACAAAAGGAAAAATAGTCAAAAGTGAGCAAATAGAAAAGAAAAAAGAACAAAATTGAAAGAAAGAACAAAGAAAAGAAATAACTTCCCCTCCTTCTCAGCAAGTACAGTATCTATAACTTTAACAACTTATCACTATCCCTCAAAATACAACAAATGATTCCTCTCCCCCAACCCCAGGCTGGAGAATTCTGGGATTTAAAATCCATCTATCTTTGAATAGAATAAGAATCTATTTTTGAATAGATTCATATTCTAAGAATATTCTTAGAATATTCTAGAATTTGAGATTCTAAGAATCTCAAATCTATCTTTGAGTTCTTAAGTTTAAAAAATGCTGCATTAAACTTTCAAATGCTTTGTCTGGTTTAGGTTAGTGCCAGGTGTGAATCTATTAATTGTGGTTTGAGTTACATGTGAACCTGAAACGTTATGAAACTGATGGTCCATAATATGGCTTGCTTGCTTTTGTCTTGTTAAATGAGCAAAACTATTGCACGTTGTAAATTACAACTTATAAGTGGTTAGAAATTTGAGCAGGCAAATTTCTTTCCTCATTTCTCTTACTACTGTCCTCATCTCTGTTTCTTCTTTACCAATGGCTCAGAAATCTATTAAAATGCATTTTCCAACGTGCTTTTCAGGAGAAAATACAATTTAAATATGTATGCGTGTATGTATAAATTTAACTGTAAAGAGGATAAATCAGTGCTAGCAGCACATAATCTTCTGGAACATCTGGAACATTTGTTCCTTTACTTTCTAAAAGCAGGGAAAGTTGCTGCAATCCAAGACACATGGAGGACAGCAGGTTAGATCACACTGGGAATCGTCCACAGAAGCACCATTCAAACATCTGGGCAACACATTCAAGACCTTGTGTATTGTTATTAATGAATTATTCATAGTAGCCAAGTAGAAAAATGGGATTCATCAAACTGGGCTCTGTAACGTTGTGCTAAATCTACATTCTGTAGTTATTAAATAAATCATTGTATTTATGAAAGCATCCTCACTGCTGGAAGGATGGTAGTCCTGTATTTGGGCCAGGATTTTACTTTCCTTCTAAAACTGTGTTTCTCAACCTTGGTCACTTGAAGATGTGTGGACTTCAACCCCCAGAGTTCTTGTTCTAAAAGAAAGCCATAAGGCCTTCATCAGATCCCTGACATGAAAAGGTCAGCAGCTAACAGAAACTCCTGTCCAGCCAGACCTTTGGCACATGACGACATGTTCCTCTCCCAGGCAAGACCAACACATTGCATCTGCCATTTCCTTCCTGACATGGGTGAAACCAGGACATTGGTTTCTCTTCCCACACAACTTTGAACCCCTGGTTGCTGCCAACGCATCACAGCTGATCTCACTGAACCTCCATTCAGCATAGCATCCTGTTTCCAATAATGCCTGGGCAGATCACTCCATCATGAAGACAACTACTGAATAGGAGAGGGTTGGAGTCACGCACAAGATTTAATCCTAGAGGATACCGTACATCCGGCCTGATCAACTGGTGCTCTCTGTATTCTGGGTCGTAACTCCCATCATCCCATTTCACCTGGCTGATAAACCAAGATTGTGAGAGCTGCATTCCAAAACATCAGAGATGACCAAGTGCCTTATCTAGGACACCGTTAGATTATTGAACAAGCAAGCAATAGCCTAAGTATTGGAAGCCTGGGAAAAACTCAAGATTCACGTAAAGGCATCAGAACCAAAAGGGAGAATCCAGGAAGGTTGTTTTGGCAGCCCAAGGTCAGAGTTTCCTAGTAAAAAGTGACATCAGACATAAAGGCAGAACCTGGGAATAATCCCATCTGAGATCTCAGAACCGTGACATTCCTGCAGGCGCTTGCGTGAATTCCCTCTGGGTAAACTCCTCTTAAGCTGGCCTTTCTCTCACACCGAAAGAGCAAGTTTTGTGGCCCAGTTAATTCTCACTGCACACTGCACACTTGTTTGGTCTTCTTTCCCCCTCAAAACCATCTAAAGAAGCTTGATGTCTTGCAATAGGTCTTTGCGCCCTGTTTTTCAAACTTGGGAACTTTAAGATGCGTGGATTTCAACTCCCAGAAATCTCCAGCTGGCATTCAGAAGTCCAGGCGTCTTAAAGTTGCCCAGTTTGAAAATCACTGTTAAAACAATGATTAAGGTTCTGACAAGCTTTTGGTACAAAAAGTGGACCCGGGCTGCTTTCGCAATTCGTTGTGGTTTTCATGAACACTGGAGTTTTAATTTTTGTTGCTTTTGTAAACCACCTTGAGTCACCTGATATAGGGTGATCCAGAAAAGCTCGCATTCATTAATTAGCAGCACTGTGTGGTCAGCATTGACTCCTGGTGATTGCTTGAGCCAGTCCCTGCAGTTTTCTTGGCAAGGTTTATTAGAAGAACTCTGCCATTGCCTCCTCCTTATGGCTGAGAGAAAGTGACTAGCCCAAAGTCACCCAACTGGCTTTGTACTAAGGTAGGGCTAGAACTCGCTGTCTCCTGGTGTCTAGCCTGATCCCTTAACCACTATACCAAACCAGTTCTCCATCTTCCAACTATCTGGTACTCATTTCTTTCCTTTGTGCAAAGTACTTAACACGATTTCCATTCACTGCTGCATCCACAAAAAACAAGGGTTTGTTGCAATGGGGGGTACATTCATCCTATGCTCAGAGCAAACTGCTCGGAGTCTGTTGAACCAACTTCAGCTATATGCATTTCTGGTATAGTCTCTGGGGAACTATATTGACGACCATATGGACCTACGACCATATGGAGCCTAGGATTTCTGCTGTTAAGTCATGACAGTCGTAAGTCAAGGCACCAATGTAATTGGACCTGATTTTATGATGTTCTTGCAGTGGTTGTTAAGTCACAGTCATTAAATGAATGCAGATGTCACTAAGCAAATGTTGCAGTTGTTAAGTAAATCTGTATCCCTGTGGGTTTAAAGCTGCATAAAACTTTGTAAATCATGGTCATATAACCACAAAACACTGCAACCGGCCAAAAAGGTAAGCCAATTGCCAAGTGCCCAAAATGTAGTCATGTGACTGCAGGGGCACGTACAACCGTTGGAACTCCAGAATTGGGTCATAAACAGCTTTTGGGGCGTCTATCTTAATTAAGTGACCAGTCATAAGTCGAGGATTAGCATTTTTTTTCATTCTCAGTGGGCCTGGATTTGTCACTTTGCTGTTTCTTTTAGCCCCCTCCTCTCTTGCCAGTAGTAACAAATGTGAAAAATCAAGTGAGAAATGAGACATTTTTAAAGCTGCAACAGAACTGAAACCTGTTAGTTTTTACATTTTTAGAAAAAAGGAAAATGAGCTATTTTCCCATAATATTATTAAATGATTTCATTTTTTTTTAAAAAATTGAATTTAAATATGTAACTGAAAGAAAATCCAAATATGTATTTTGAAATTAAAATTAAAAACACTGCTTTTGCTTTTCCTTGTGCTAGAATTTTTATGCACAAATTTATATTTTGGTATACTTGCTAGCCATTTGGCCTAAATCTGCAGTGTTTGCAAGCAGTAATATTTTTTTCTTAATGTTTTCATGACCATGCACATATTTTGTGCACCCTTTCCCCCTAAAACGCACGATTACTTTAACTGGTAAAGTGAATGGTGAAATCCAGAGAAAAACAGATGTTAAACAACAGTCTGTTCTCTGTGTGGGTGCGCTGGTTCCAAAATGTGAAATTGGGTAGCTTGGAAACAGAACAAGAAGTAGATAATTTTTCCCCTTACCTCTAGAGTGCAGGTGGGGGTGCAGTGGCTGCGTGGTTAAGATGTGGGCTTGTCAGCTGGAAAGTTTGCAGCCCAAGTTCTAGACCAGGTACTGCATAATGGGGTGAGCTCCCGTTATTCACCCCAGCAACTGCCAACCAAGCAGTTCGAAAGTATGCGGAATGCAAGTAGATAAATAGGTACCATCTTTGGTGGGAAGGTAACAGCATTCCATGCGCCTTGACGTATAGTCATGCCGGCCACATGACCACAGAAGTATTTCGGACAATGCTGGCTCTTTGGCTATGAAATGGAGATGAGCACCTATGCGTTACAATTTATATTGTTGTCTTGCAAATATATTGAGAACCACTGTATCAAGTCAAATTCCTTGCATGTCTAACCATGTTTGGTCAATAAAAGTATCTGTATCTGTAGAGTCAGCCATGACTAGCAAAGGAAAACTACCTTTTGCTAGAGTATAGAGTAATAATATTGCAATACAAAGGAGTTTCTATTATTTTAAGCTTCTGCAGGTATTCAGATGGTCTTATTTGTCTTCTCTTTTTTTTCCTAGATGCAAATATGAATGCATTTATCCATAAATAATCACTTTGCTCATAACATTTTTTTCTTAGAGGAAGCTTCTCCACAGGGTGGATGGCCAAGACTTTGTGGTAATACCATTGGCATGGGCGTGGGCGGTTCAAACTCCAATTTCCAGAGCTGCTTTCCTTACATGCTCATCTCCAAAACATATTTAGTTCTGGAGAAAAGGAAACAGTGTGCCTGGACTGAGCCCAGGGCTCGATGTTCAGAGCTGTGGTGAATAAAGAAATGGATAAGATTAGATGTGCCCTCCAGAAGGTTTTGGATAAAAAATAGGTTACCACGATGGAAAAGTGATACTTTCAACAGCATCAGTGTCATGACTGAGGAGAAGAGGAGGTCTCAGCTTCCCTGCAAACCTGCCCCACATTTGCTCAGTCTAATTTTTTAGCCATTTCAAACCTTTGATTGTTTTCTGTTATTCAGCTGATCCAATGACATATCTAACAGGAAGAGTCATGACTAGCAACATCCCTGTTTTACTGCAAGTGCTTCCACCTTTGACGGGAATGCCACCTGATTCATCGCATTGCCAGAAACTGAGCCTGGATGTTTCTCAGTTTCAACTGCCAGACTCAGTCAGGCTTTTGACTGGAAGCCAAGTCGACAACTAGGCTGATAGTTTCTGTGTGATACAATCCGGCTCCTTTCAGCAGGAGATGTGTATGGTGTTGGTAGGTTGGTGAACTTGTACAGTGGAGAACCTTGCAGCAGTGTGGAGTCTGCAGATATTTTTTTTCCATAGGAGTCCCTTCAGCTTTTTCCTTTTACTTGGTTAATCATAGAATATTTTGCAAAAGAAAACTTGGGGACTCCGGGAGATGAAAGAGATAGATGGAAGGAGAAGGCTCATATATACCGAAGTTGGATACATTCAGCTGGCCCACACTTGGTGCTCATTCTTCTTGAAATATGTCACTGTCATCAAGATTTAAGAAAAGTGACCACCAACCATGGGATGAAGTGGAGAGGCACAACTAGATGAAGACGTAGCAAGATCGGTTTGCTGTTAAACTTTGGCCACAAGACTCAGATTTGGGGGTCTGTTTCAGAGTCTTGAGAATGAGGCACAGATAAAAACTTCTAAATCAGTGTTTCTCAGCCATGGCATCTTTAAGATGCCTGACTTCAGTTCCCAGAATTCCCCAGCCAGCTTCCCAATTCTGGGAGCCCAGGCATCTTAAAGTGGTCAAACCTACTCTAAATGGTTGCCTCTTCTTTGGTAATGCCACAGTCAACGGTTCCTCCGAAGGCAAGTCCCTTGAACTGATCTCCAAGGATCAGGTATTCACAGCTTGCATCTTAGCATGAGACTTGCCAGGGCTCTGCAGAGGAAGCACCATGACTTTTGCCATTTGTTTCTGATCAACTGCAATGGGATCCCTTAGCTCTTGTGCCGAGCCAGGTCCTGGGCACAGGCTTCCTTGTCTGCAATAAAGTTACTTGTGACAAGAGACGTTTAATTTGCTTAATGTGCTTTTGGATGCTTATTTTCTTCTTCCAAGGTCTGCTTTTGACCCACAAATAAAGAATTCCAAAGATGGGAATGGACAGGAAAGCTGGCAGGCCTAACATAAGTCCCAGAAGGCAGGCAAGTGGGCGTGTATGTGTGTGTGTGTGTTTGCAATGATTTAGAGAATCCTGTTTTCCATGAGAAGAGTGTAAACACAAAGCTAAAAGTGGAAGAAAGTAGACCCAAATATTTAGAGACATCTCTGTATGTTCTTCTTTCCTTTAAAATATCCTCTTGCTCCAATGTTAGCAGCAGACTTCGTTTGCAACAGCAATACTGCCAAGGGCAACTTGCCACATCAGCTGAAATTTCAGGAGTTGAAGGTCCCTATCCTTGCACAATTTTCGACTACTTGTAGCTCACCTTTGCCTACTTACTAACCGAGCTATTATTCCCAGTTGTCTCTCCCCATAGCAGATCAGTACAAAAAAGTCCCATTGGGTACTGCATGTTATTTTTGTCCAGTTTTCCATAAGGTCTGATGGCCAACACTGGAAAGAATACAAATCTATCATCCTTTCTCCTGGAAGTTAGAACTTTGGCATTCTAGAAGCTTCACATTCAGACAAATCAAGCCATCAATAGAACCATAGATATAAACCAGATTTAGACACCAATCAAAACAGACAAAAAGCTAAGAAGGAAACAAAAAGACTAGAACATATCCTCTCCAGCAACAATATCAGATAAGCAGGGATTAATACGTGACAAACATCAAGCAAAAATAACCTAATCAAGGAACTACCAAGGAGAAAACCACATACCCAACAACATTGGCAGAGCAAGCTACTGTATATAAACAGGACTTTTTTTCCAAGTAGGAATTGCCTATAAGAAGATTAGCCGGTGACATCACCATTGTCCAGGGGACCCTCAGGAGGCTCCTTTCACATCCCTGTTATTTTTCCCCACCAAGGTGGTACCTATTTATCTACTTTCATTTGCATGAGATGCAAACCCTAAACTTATGAGAACTGATAAAGTTATTTAGTCAGGTAATTTAATGTCTGCAAGCAAACAACCAAGCTCAGAAAGGATCAAGGGCTCCACAACCCTATTATTTTGTAAGCAGCCAGATATTTCTCAACTCCGTAAAAAGCCAAAGAACAACCACATACACAAAAAGATCCCTTCCCTTAACTTGCTATCCTCTGCAGAGAAACATAAATCTCATTGGACCAAGGCAGAATTACAGGGGAAGTCCAAAAACTAATGTGAACAAGAGACAACTCGTGAATTTAAAAAAAAAAATCCCTTCTCTTCCAGCCATAGATCAACTCCAGGTCCAAAAAGCAGAAGAACGTTTCAAAGACTCACAAAGTTCAAAAAAATTACCCAGGTTTTTTTTTCTGCTCTTACGTGATTTGCTTAATCAGAGTTTATTCTGATAACTGATAACTGATAACTGATAACTGCTTAGGGTCACACCTGTTAAATTGTAAACACGGTTCACTAACCTCAATAGCTACCTTCACAATACTACATTATGTCAAAACTAAGCCACCTTATGTCTGAGCATGTTATGCACTAAACAGACCATTCATTCATTCCTTGTGCAAAGATGTGATTTATTCTGAAAAACTCACAGCTAGCTAGTTTAATACAAAGACTAAGCTCAAACCAGCTTAAGTGGTTATGTTGGGCTAGAAATTAGGAGACCATGAGTTCTAGTCCTCCCTGAAGCATGAAGCTGGCTGGATGACATCTCTTTTGGCTCAATCTTCCTCATTGGATTCATGTTGTGGGAAAAATAGGAAATAGGAGCATTTACGCCACTTGGACTTGTATAAAAGACAGGATATGAATCTAATAATAAGCAAACAAACCAAGCAAACTCTATTATAAACCTGTATACCCTACATATAGTGTAAATTGTTTCTCTTGGACAGTTGTCTGTGAAGAAACTGATATTCCAACAAATTATACTGGCTTAATCCCCATGAAACTGAGCTAAAATGTGGCCTGTATGGCTTCATGTGTTGTGTTAACTCCACCAGAAATCCTTACAACTTTTCTCCAGCTGTAGTTCAATCATGCGCTACTCCTACAATCACCAAAAAGGTTACTGATTGTCAAAAATGGGAAGGACTGTTTCTCCCAACCCGTTCAAGAGCTGCTCTCAGCTTTTACAAGAATTCTGTGATGTAATTTAGTATCACAATTTTCTCATCGGAAGTTCAACGCACGGTGAGTAGATTCACACACTGCATTTAGCCATTCTTTCTTTTAATCAGTTTTTAGAATAGGCCACAGTGACTAGGTTCCACACATAATACTAAACCATTGACTGTGGGCTAAGAAAAACCATACGAGGGCTTAGCCAAGCGTGTGAACTTAGCCAGTGATATTTTAAGACCACTTAGTGAAATCATAGGTGATGCAAAATCAAGACAGACCAGAATATATATATATATATATTTTTCACTTCTCCCAGAGCAGACTCCATGTCAGACAGATAAAGAATGGAGATTCCAAGCAACTGCACCCAGGGAATATCAAACCGCAACTGTCGGCCAGAATTCCAAATGTCATATACACTATAAAGCTAAAATTAGTTACTTATAGTCAGTTCTTTGTCTGCATGAAAGTTTGAAAGATGGCTCAGTCAGTAAATGCACATAAAGCTAAAGTTGACATAATATTTTACCAAAAACTAAACACAGAAGAATCATCATCCTTCCCCATAATCAAGAATGTCTGCTCTTCAAAGTAGGTAATACTGGTATCCTCAGCTTACAACCATAATTCAGCCCTCAATTATGGTTATAAGTCATGACAGTTGTTAAGAGAGTTACCACGTGACTGGGCCCAATTTAATGGTCTTTTTTGTGGCAGTTGCTAAGTGAACACCATGGTTGTAGAGTGAATGCTGCAGTCATTAAGCCATGGTTGTTAAGCGAAACCATTGTTTGCTATGGGGCTTTATTTGCTGGAAACTAGAAGTAAACTCCAATTTCTGGCAAAAACATTGTAAATCGCAGTCTATTGTAACTTCAGTCACTATGCAACCAGTCATAAATTGAGGCTACCTATAATTAAATATAATAAAAATAACTTTATATATGTGGGAAAAAGTAGTACATAACTATTATGAGTAATATGAATCTTAAACATCCAAGGTGGTGCCTCTTATAGTTAGTTTTGACTCCCTCCAGTTATATTCCCATATATGAAGGTGACTGTCCTGGATGTGACACCACTGCATCTTGTTTGGCCAAATATTTTCTGTGCCTACACAGCCCTATTGCACATGATGCAGCCAATACTCAAAATAGAAAGGCATTATTTCTAGCAGGGATGATCGGGGAGGGGGGGGGCTATAGCCAGCATGGGAAGAACTACATCTGTGGGAGAAGGAAGGGTGCCAGGGCTGAAGAGGGGAATTAGCCTTGAGTCACTACACATGCACAAGAGTCAGAGGTCCAACCTCTCGTGAGGACTACTGGTCTTATCTTGGAAGTGCAGGTGTTCAGCGGGCAGTTGGAGAAATTCTTGTAACCTTATAACATCAATAAATCTGTTAGCTAGAACTGCACCATCTCAGTCTGATCCTTTGCACCTAACAACTTCACCAGTAACATTTCAGCCTCAAGGTATGATGACAATGTGCAGCCTCTCATTTCTTTTATTTGAAACGTTCTCATTGGTTTCAAAGTTTCCCATTATCCTGATCATGTCTATAAAAAATGGAAGGCAAAGACTCTTCAGGTCAAGGTGCTCCAGATCACCTCCAAAGCAAGCTACACATTTGTGCTGGTTTTAATATTTTCTGGGAACTCTTCAGACGCTTTCTTCTTCTACTGGGCATGAGAGACCGGTGCATGGATGAGCATTTGAACTTCATGACATACATAGATGGATCTTCCAAGGAAGTGCCAGAAAAAAGCAGGAGGGGTATTTTCACTTTGTTGGATTCTCAGTGCAACACAACGTATTTTTGGATAAACCACTGTCCATGCTCTATGACCATGCCCCCTTTTGAAATTTTGTGCCACAAAGAAGTAGAGAATTAATGACCAACTTCCTCACAGTGTAGACACATCAAGGCTTGGAGCAGTGGCTGCTGGCACTTTTTTGCTTTTCCCATCCAAGTCAGAACGCAGCTTTCCTTGTCTGGCCTGATAAGGCAGCGGGAAGTTCTCCAAGCCAAGCAACCAAGCAGCCAAGAGGAAGCAGGGCTGGTGATTTAGGACGTGGCTCTGAAGCACAGCCAAACCAACGGCTGGAAGAGCTTTTATCGCTCTATCCCACAGGAGCGATGGAGAAAATTTCCTGGAAAATTTTGAAGGAGCTTTCTGGCCCAGGTAGCCAAGTGGCTCATTTGAAGGCTTAGGGAGGAGAAACTTCGGTGTCAGACTGCAAAGGGGAAAATCTGTGAATCTAGAGCAAATCAAGAGCTTTTCCCAGTGAAGGAACTTTTGGATATATAGGTAATCCTCAACTTACAACTGGGACCAGAATTGCCACTGCTAAGCAAGGCAGTTGTCAAGTGAGCTGTGCCTGATTTTTACAACCATTTTTTCTACAGTTGTTAAATGAATTACTGCAATTGTTAAGTGAATCACATGGTTATTAAGCAAATTCAACTTCCCCCATTGACTTTGCTTGTTGGAAGTAGGCTGGGAAGGTTCCAAATGGCAATCATGTGATCCCGGCATGCTGCAACCATTGCAACCATACATGCCAACTGCCAAGCACCCAAATTTTGATCACATGATTGTGGGGATGCTACGATCATCATAAGTGCGAGGAACAGTCATAAGTCACTTTTGACAGTGCCTTTTTAACTTCAAACAGTCATGAAACAAATGGTTATAAGTTGAGGACTACCTGTATAGGGACAGATGTCAAGTACAAGTACAATCAGGGTAGTCCAGAGGACATCAGATAAGGGAAGACAGCAGAGGTACAATTATCTTGCTTTTAGCTTCTTTATAAAAATGGACTTTTGACTTCAGATCCATCTAGCCTTGACTCCATTTAGAGACAGTATTTCTTAGCATATTTTTGCTTATTCCTATAACCAAACATACAATGGTTGGGTTCACATATTACACTAAATTGAGGTTTGATTAATATGTTTTCTCCAGCCATCTTCCAAACTGGGCATCTTCCAGTGTGGCTTTCACTTCCCAGGACATTGCTCATAGGGAATTGTGGATGTTGATGTCTATATATTGGTGGGATGCCAAAGTTGAAGAAAGTTGACTTAGTGACTGGCTTCACACATGCTAAACCAAACCAGATACGTTATATTATGGTTCAGCATAATATGTGAAACAAGCTATCCCTAGAGTGGAAAATTAGCCTCCAAGTTCCTGTTAGGTTTGGTAGAAGGGAGCACTGACACAGTACTTTTCTCAGTGAAATGACGGCATTTTGATAGCAGGATTATAGTTCTCGACTCATCCATCTCTAGTGAAATATGTGGGATAGGACTTGGTATTTGTAATAGTATGTGGGAATGAGCTTGGGAGACCAGGGAAAGAGCCACAGCAGGAAAACAGTCAGTGGGATAAGAGGCAGCTTAGTCCACAAAAGGATTAAGATCATGGCAAACATCTCAGAAGGGACTTCCCTAGTTTCTTGGGCTCTAAAAGCAACAGGAGAGAAATACATTTTCAGACTTGCAAGATTCTGTTAATGTCACCTTACAATAAAATAGAATTCATTCATCTTGGTGTGCTTCCTGTCTGGACTACCTCGCAAGGCTGAGAATATTCTCGTTCATTGAGAAAACATATTTGCCCAAAAATGAGCAGATCAAAGACAATGTGGAAAGACAGACTATTTTAAGCACTTTCACTGCTCACTCAGCTTCAGTGCTTAACTCAAATAGACTTTCCTAATTCAAAGTAACCTAGTAGCAGCAACATTGACAAGTCTGCCAAAATTATCTCTTGCAATGCTTTTGGATCTCTGGCCTTTTATGAGCACTGCTTCTGGGCATCCTATTTTTGAACTAGCTGACTTGGAAAGCTTCTTGGTGCTCAAGCAACTCTGAAAAAACAAGCAGAGGAATTGCTATTACAGATAAGTTTCCTCTTGAATTCGCTTTACCGGTTACATAGACAGATGTTGCAAGGGCAAGGGCACCCCCTAATGTTCTGATAAGTATGTAGCCTTGAACATTTTTTGAACAAGAAAAAGATATTTTCGGTGCAAAAGACTGCAGCAAAAACACAAAAAGATGAAGAAATGCCCAAAGGACAGTTCAGCTCTAGCGTTTGGCAGTTTGAATGACGTGAAAGGGCTACCAACTGTTAGCCAGATATTTTTGTTTTAACAGTATTTTTAATGCCAGGATTGAGGAGAGATGTTCGCACGATTTCTGTCTTGTGTGCCTCAATATCTCAACTGGAGCTGGGTTCTAGCTACTGTGACTTTAACAGTGTATGATAGAAGATGCCATTTACTGCTCAGCCTGGGACAGAAAATATTTCAGGTCAGCTCTCTTTCCTGGCACAAAGGCAGGGGTAAAAGATACCTTTAGAGAAAAGCAATTTATGTTTAAAAGACATAGAAAACCACATGTGAAAGATACCATAGACTAGTGTTTCTCAACCTTGGCAACTTGAGGATGCGTGGAGTTCAACTCTCCAAATTTCCCAGAGAGCATAGCAAACACCATTGTTTGGGAGTTAGATGTTAACTACCTGCACATCAGACATCTCTTCTCTGTGTTCATACATCCCTCCAATCTCTAGACATTTAAAAGGAAAAAAAATCTCAGTGCAGAACACTGAAATCTTCCTAGCTTCCTAGATTTCTGTACTATCTAACAACACGGCTGTGGGCCAGTCATACCATTGTCCTAAAATTAATACCAAGGCCTACTGATTTATCTCTACAGTCCAGAAACTGAGTAAACCACCGATCCAATGAATAGTAAATTCACAAATTCAAGATGGAGAACCACCTCGTAGCCCATACTGGCATGAACATTTTATTTAGATCTAAACAATTTCAGGGAATTTTAAACAGAGTTACTGGCTGCATCTGATCAGAGGTATTAAGGGAGAATATTTATGTATCCTTTTAACCCAGAACTAAGCAATCTGGTCTGCGACAGAAGTTTTGAGCCAATGCACCTACATTGGCTTGGCCAATGACTACGTGCTATGAAACCCTACATGCTATGAAAATTGTACGCCAACAATTCAAGACGGCATCAACATATCTAGACCCATATGATCACTTTCGTTTTCAAACAATCCTGCCAGAGATACTTAGATAGCCCTCAACCACGACCACAACTGGGACCAGAATTTCCATTGCTAAGCAAAGTGCTAGTTAGATGAGTTGTGCCCGATTTTATGAACTTTTTTGCCGCAGCTGTTAAGCGAATCACTGCAGTCGTTAAGTGAATTACATTGCTGTTAAGTGATTCCAACCTCTCACATTGACTTTGCTTGTTGGAAGCCGCCTGGAAAGGTCATAAATTGTGAACAGATGACCCTGGGACACAGAAACTGTTGTAAATACCTGTCGGATGCCAAGTGCCAGAATCTTGTTCACCTGACCAGTCCTAAGTGTGAGGACTGTTCATAAATCACTTTTTTCAGTGCTGTTGTAACTTCAAACAATTACTAAACAAATG
>JANHZU010005446.1:0-17086 GCA_032468055.1 Acrochordus granulatus | reverse complement strand
GC
This sequence comes from Acrochordus granulatus, assembly GCA_032468055.1. Classification (NCBI taxonomy): domain Eukaryota; kingdom Metazoa; phylum Chordata; class Lepidosauria; order Squamata; family Acrochordidae; genus Acrochordus; species Acrochordus granulatus. The sequence goes on along the minus strand of JANHZU010005446.1, from coordinate 17,084 downwards.
ATGCAATAGTCTTTGGCTGTTCAAGCTTTCAATCAGAAGATACTCCTGAAGAGGTGTTTCCTCATGTTTGTGTCTCTATTTATTTAATTTTTATGCCACCGAAATCCAGAGACTCTCGGTGGCAACAAAAATGATTTTAAATGAAAATGTCTGGGGTCAAAGCCAAAATTTCTTCTGTGCATTTCGCGATGATCCCATCCCGCATGGATCCTGGTGAGGAATAATGGGAGTTGGAGTTCAGCATCATCAACCAGCCTTTCCCATTCCTGTTTCAAGACAAGGCAACCATCTCAGGAGGCCAGTAACAAGGCAGAGACAAATCAGAATGGGACTTCCTTCTACCATGGCAACTTTAAGATGTGGTGACTTCAACTTCCAGAATTCAGCTATGCTGGCTGAGGAATTCTGGGCGTTGAAGTCCACGCATCTTAAAGTTGCTAAGGTTGGACACCCCTGCTCTACGTAAATGATACTGAAGTGGAAGGAGGCTGTTTCTGAGCAGCACCGAGTTCATGCAACATACACTCCATCTAAGAGGAAACTGGGTGGAAGCATTCGCTCATCTCATCCGTCGCACCCCCAGTAAATTAATGTCAAGTACGAGCATTTTTATTCTCTGCCTCACACAAAGAAATGTCTTAAAAACTACCTAGGAAGGATTGACTTCAACAAGCACCAGCACTCGATGTGCAGGTTTACTGCATTTTCTATGCCAGGAAATACTGCTTTTCCTGTGCCAGAATATAACTTTTCCTCCCATTTTTCAACTTTTACAAAGGATCCAAAATAAAAAGCCTATTTTTTTGCCATCTTTGAATACAAAGTTCAGCAGCAGTAGCCTTGCCAGTGAAGCAATGATTCTGGCAGAAGTAGAAGAGTTGAGCAACTGCTTTCTATCCTCTTAAGAAGATCCCCACCAGTGCAATAAATTCTACTGTCTGCTCCTCCTATCTAGAGCCCAATTCTGCCTCCCCTCCACAATTACATTTGTTTTGTATTTAAAACAAAGTCCCTCCCTTCCCCTATATAGCATTATCTTGAATAAACTATGGCAGTGAGATTTTTTAAAAAAACGTTGGTGCCTAAGTGCTGCAGAAATCCAACTAAAGCAGCAACAAGTATCTTTTTTCAGCTGTCCCACCTCTTAGGTGTATGAGAACCATATATGATAGTTGTCAAAGCAAGGCCAATGTGACAAAGACAGATCAATAGAAGAGAATATTTGTAGCTCAGGATTAAACTGTGGAATCCTTGGTGATCTCTGAACTTGGCTGTTTTCTTGCAGACATTTTTCATTACCGTACCAGGTAACATCATCAGTGCACAGACAGATCAATACCTTGCTTTCAAAATTGCTGCTTTTCAACTTATTAGTAAGCAGATCATACAACAAAGAGTTGGTTGCACAGTTCAAACCTTCTCCTTTCATTAGGTTCACAATATTCACCATGACTGTTTTCTGGCCCTTTATAAAATTGACTCTCTGTGTGTCTTGCTTTCATTTCATTCATTCATATGTTGGCACAGTGATACTAAAAGTGATTATGAGTATTCCATTACTGATAAGATTGTCATATGTTTCTAATAGACATAAATGTAAAATTCTGAAGTTGGGGTTAGTTTTATGCAAGTTAGATGTTTGAGAAACCTTTGTATATTTTTTCCTGTTCTAAAATAGTTCTCCTTTTCTCTACTTTGTCAGTAAGAGAGCAAGATTTCTTCCTTGGCTCAAACTCCAAGTTATTAAAAGATGCCTTGGCAGTTTTTGAGAAATGTATCTGTTTCGAACCAGTGTGAATCTGAATTCGTTCCACTTCAGCATTTCATTTCTAAATGACAGACAGGGAAATTTTGAGAGAATCAGTGACGATGTGTGGATGTTTTCTGTACTGATTTACCAATACATAGGCTGAGCATGGGAAAGCAGAGAGGCCCCCAACAGAGAGTAGTCAATTTTAAAGCAGCAGATCAATAATTCTTGGGGACATCTCTGCTTTCCCATGCTCAGCCTATGTATTGGTAAATCAGTACAGAAAACATCCACGCATCATAACTGGATAATCCACCCATTCCTCTTGTCAATTAGCTACAAAGCTGTCACTGGGCACTGAGTCCCTCCTGTCTATGTAGAAGGAATGAATTTACTAGTTATTAGTACCAATCATAAAAAAGTTTAGCTATTATTTAAGGAAACGTCTTCAACTATTAGTTGAACACACAGAGAAGAAACTCAATTCACTGCCACTACAAAATGTTAATTGCAATAAAGAAGACACCTCATAAGACCTCACATGATGTTCTACAGATAGTACAGGAGAGCTCCAGTTTGAAGCTAAATTATTTTTTAAAATACGTTTTGTATGGGGGATCTATAGAGGCAACAGAAATTAATTCTGGAAAGCCAAAATTAGATTAGTAACTGTGAAAAAATTAAATGCTAACACTATACCATTTAAATGTCATCAAGCATCAGCAGTTAGAATTTTAAGTTGGAAAATAAATAATCCAAATTAGAAACACATCCTGATTTTTGCTTTATGTTAACTGAGACAAATGAAGGGAGGGGCAAATCTGTTCTATAGAGATGCTTTTGTTGTCTTGACATAATTCAGCATGGCATGTTTTAAGTTTCTATGCCTTTTGCTGGAATTGGAACTTACAGAAATATAAAACAAGAATAGAAAAGACAGATATGTCCCAACTCTTATAGTCTATCTATCTAAATATTTTACACAGCACTCTTTCAATTCTTTTCATAAGTAACAAGACAATAAATGTTGAAATAAATTTTGAGTCTGTGGTTTCTAGTTCCACATTCTCCACACCAACTACTTGAGAAAGCAGAATTGTTTTTTGAAAGCAATATATTTTGGAGATGCTAGTGATGTAGTAGTGACATCAAACACTAGTGAAGATGTATAAAAACAAGGACTCCAGCTCTGCTGTGTTAGATTACACTTTTGTGAGTGAGCAAGGAGATTAACTAGTGTCTCCAAAATACATTGCTTTCAAAAAACAATTCTGTGCATTCTCAGGTACTTGGTGTTGAGAATATGATAACAAGACCAACCTAAAAAGTTTACAATTAACATCAAGAACCATGTTATTATATTAATTGAACTGACATTATCTTCTTACTGGGGATTAGGCACAGAATAAAAGCAACAAAACCATTTTTATTCGCCTTGGCAAATACCATTTCCCAATTCATTATATACAGTTCCTGATTTATATTTTTAAATTTTTAATGCATATGCTTAATTTTAAATTGCATAAAAGAGAGTAGCATAGCATGACAAATGGTATACAAATAATACGTTAATATTTCTACCATGACCATTTTTTTATTAAAAAATATAAGTTCTCTGCTGCAGATAGCAGCTACTTCTTTTAGGTCAATCCTTGTAGACAACTAGAGACATCTAGTGGTAGACACACAAAACTGAGGATTCTGCCACAACTTACAGTAAGAATGAATTCACTTTGCATGTAATGCTTGTTTTTATAGTCCCAATTATTAGAAACAATAATGTAGTAGAGCTGACCAATATTTGGAATTAACTTTCCACTTGTATGATTGCAAGACAAAACCTGAATAACAGAATCAAAAATCTTGATATTAAAAAGTAGTATGTTTTGTTGGTCACTCTGACTTTAGTCTTGCCAGTTTCTCAACCTCCTACATTCCATGGAGATAGGGAACAGGCCACTCTTGGGGAATTACTGTTGTCATATTCTGGTTTTGTTTTCCATCTCCCTGGTCTCAGCCCCTGAACTAGTCACAGACTTTCAGACACCCCAGTTTCTGGCTGCTGCTTTCAAATACTAGGTCAGTCTGTAAAGCCTCACTCATCTGTGATGTAAACATTGATAGGGCCAACCTGGCATACATTGCCAAGACCTGGTTGGGTCTGGAAGAGATGGGATGGTGCTTTTTAGTTGGGTTTCAGGTATGGCATCATTTGAGACCCCAGGACAGGAGTGGAGGTGTGATTGTATGCAGGAATCTTGGGTGCTGCTCCACAGGTCATGGATGTGAGACCTTGTTCATTAAGTTGGGCTGTAGGGATTGTTAGTGATAAACCAGCCTCCCTGCCATAGCAATCTCCCTGCCTGAACTCCACTTCTGGGTTGGCAGTGGAATTCCTAACTTATGGTCTTGGGGGACTTCAATCTGCCTTTTGTAGGAGTGGGGTCTAAGGTGGCTCAGGAGCTCATGGCCACCATGATAGCCATGGGCCTACCCCAGATCACCCAGAGTCCAACATGGGACAGTGGTCACACACTGGCCCTGGTGTTCCTGTTGGAGCAGTGGTTATGTGATCTGAAATTGGAGAAGCTCTTGGTATCTCCCTTGGCTTAGTCAGATCACACCCTAATTTCCTTGGGATTCTCTAACACCACCATCCACAGCAGGGCAGGTCCCATTAACTTGGTTGGTCCTTGATGACTGATAGACCAGAATAGGTTTCAGGGGGAGATGGGGGTTGTTCCTGCTGTTCTGCTGCATCATTCATGCAAAGCCATGGTCAGGTGTTGAATCAGATTGAATCCATGCAACCTCTCCCCTCTTGGGATCCCATTACTCTCCATGGTTCATGGAGGAGCTGAGGGAGATGAAACAAGAGAAGAGATATCTGGAGCATTGCTGATGCTCAACGAAGGATGAACTTGACCAAACACAGGTTAGAACCACTATGAAGGCCTACTTTATGGAGGCAAGGACAGCAAAGAATCAGTACTTCTCCATCCTTATTAAATCCACAGACAGCTACTCCGCAGCCATTTCAGGTAGAATGAGGTTTATTGGGTAAAAGAAGTTGAGAGAGCCTTTTGCAGGGTTGTGCAGAGGAATTTGCTCAGCATTTGTTGGACAAAGTCACTTGGATTTGCTCATAGCTGGATGGCAGCCTTGTTGGAAGTCCATAAAGAGATGCCTGGAGAGGAGTCTTACCTGGTTATTCTCAGAATAATTTGAACCTATTGAATCTAAGAAGTGGATTGGGTCTTTAGGATTATGAGCTCAACTATTTGTCTTTAAATTGACGCTCCTTCTGGCTTGTTAGAGTGTTATGTGAGTGGGCTCCGAAGTGGATACCTGATTACATAACTATCCTTGGTGAATTAAATGATGCTGTGAACAACTTATCCCAGGGCCTGAAGGCTGTAAGGATCTGCATGGGGAACAACAAACTTCAGCTGAACACTGATAAAACTGAATGGCTTTGAGTTTTGGAGCCTGCTGATTCTAGGACTATGTCATATTTGGGGCTGTATGGGATTGCACTTCCCCAGACAGACCTGGTTCACAATCTGGGGCTCCTTGAAGAGCACAAAGAATTGGTAGCAGTTGCAGTTAAAAGGGCCTTTGCACAGCTTTGTGTTGTGCCCCTTCTCAGGTCAGGAAGCTCTGCTCACTGATGCCCTAGCCACCTCCAGACTGGACTATTGTAATGCATTCTACATGAAGTTGCCCTTGAAGTGTATCCAAAAGTTTCAACTCCTGCACAATGAAGTGGCATGGGCAGCTATGTGTGCTCTCAGAACAACACATGTCATATCTCTGCTCCATGAGCTACACTAGCTGCCAGTTTGCTTCTGGTCCAATTCAAGGTACTGGTTTTAAGTTTTAAAGCTCTTCATGGCATGGGATTGGATTATTGGAGGGACCACCTCTCCCCAATTACATCAGCCTATCCCATTAAATCTGGCAGAGAAGGCATGCTGCTGGTACCATCTGTTGGGATTTACATTTGATAGGTCCCAGGACACAGACCTCCTCTGCCTGTGCCTGCCAGTGGAATATAATTCCACCCCTAAAGTCAGGTTAACATTTTAGTAGTAACATTTTACAATGGCTCTCCTTCTTATGGTTGATATATTCACCGTCTTTGTGTCTCATGGTTATATATTTTAATTTTTAATAAGAGTTTATTTTTATAATGATTGCTTTATGTTTTTATAATATTGTTTTTATATACTTGTTTTATTTGATGTTATACACTGCCCAAAAGTTATTTACTGTGAGATGGACGGCCATATAAATTCAATAAATAAATACATGAAATCTAAGTTGTAGACTTGTAGAAAAGGAGAAATAATCCACTGAGGGGAAAGTAGAATAACATTTAATAAAATTATCTACGTGTCTCCTAGTATACCCCTTAATTTAGTAGCAGGACAGCTAAGAAAGTAGTTAGAGTTTCTTTAATATAAGAGCTTCAAAACAATGCCTTCAAAAATGGAACACATCGGATATACCCCATATACAAATAAAAAGATAAACTGCATCTAATTAATCAACATTCACCATTTAGCTGTAGATCAGTGTATTTTTTTAAACTAATTTTGAAAATTATCATGAAAGGAAAAAATGATATTCTCAGTGCTAAACTACTCCAACTGTCAGAATGAATTACCCTGAAACAGAAACACTCAAATTTTCATCCTTTGCAATGCAAAAAAAAAAACATGTTCTTCTACTGCTTCTACACTTCTATAGTGCTGATAAAACTCAGGGCTCAACATCATTGGTCTTCTTCTACAGCTGAGAAAAATTATAGAAGAGGGCTAAGAAAGTGTGATCAAAATACCTTAAAAATGGCCTCAATGTCTTGAGAAAGCAACTGTTTGGTTTTCATTTACTCACAAGGTAAGCCATTTCATTCCCCCTACTGCACATATTATCCAGAGCATTATTTTCAAAACCAAGTCACTGAATAATTTCAGCTGCCTCTGCCAACTTTTAAAATACCATGCAGTTGATGCCCACACAAATCATAAAGTCACCAATTAATTTCAAATGATGTACTATAATTTTTTCACAAACACCCACATGGGATAATGGATTCCATTATTCTTGAAGAGGACAGAGATCACTACAGGCCTGTTATGACTCTTTAACTGTGGCAGATGTTTCTATATTTAATGTATAATTCTCCGTAGGATCCTCAGTTCAAAAGATTTCTACCATTTAGTACAGATTTGACCACTAAACATGACCATGACTGTTCTGCCCAATGGGAATTTTAGAACCTCCTAAAACTCCCATAAACTCCCAGGTGACAAATTTAGTGAATATTCACTATTAAGCAATCCTAAGGTGCTCTTTAAATTCCTTTCAGTCATCCAGTATTTGGTATACTGATTGATCTATCATGCAAGGCTGTTTATACCCTTCTTTCTACAATCTTGAGAGCCCTTGTTTCTTAAGAAAATTTGAACGCACATGAAACATGCTACTACCACCTCTGTCTTCTCAGCACAGGTGCCAATGGAAACATTTTTTGAAAAGCACTTTGCCTAGAACTTTCAGAAAAGAAGCTGGTGTTAACAACTCTTCAATTAGGTACAGAAATCAAATGTGCAGTACAGAAGCAGCCCTCAAGGTGAATATTGTCTGAAAGCATTTTCTGATATTATATAAACAGTTGAAGCTTGAGCCCTGCATCATCAGTGTGTTCAGGCTATTTTGGCCAACCAACTAGGAAGACAAAGATGAAATTGGGAATGCCCAACCAAAAGGGAGTCTGTTCTACTGAGTTTCAATGACACTCTTCTTTCAGGCTGCCAAAATGGATCAGGTTTTGTTCCAGGATGAATTTAGGTGTTTTGTTGAATGGCAAAACTAAAAGAACAAGTCCAAATCCCACTAGGAACACTCAATTCTTTCAAATCATATAGTGCATTCTGTCTATCAGGAATGGCTTCCTAATGAAGAATAACTGATCAGTAGTGGCAGGGGACATAAGGCTGAAATTCTTCCCCTGCTGCAGCACAAAAGAATTAAAACATCTAGAATTATTCCGATGGACCCAGTGTTCAAAATTACAGGGCTTTAACATGCTATATTTTTGCCTGGAGCTAAGTGTAGTAACAAGGAATGGGTGCTTATGTTTCTGATGAATATGAAAAGTGTTTTACACTCTACAAGAGCTTTTAATAGAAATCTGTGGAAATAAAACAGAATAATTCAAATGAATCGACATCTTAACTGTCAAGAGTCCGAAAGTACACAGGGTACTATATACTAATGAAGCTCGGGTTCAGTTAGTTCATCCCTTCCAGTTCAGTATGAAGGCTGCTCAAGACTCACTCCTCCCCAACTGGGAGATTATCTTCAATCCGCCTGATAAATTTCATTCTTATTTCTGTGACTCCATCCCCTTTCAAGGTGTCCAGTAGAAATCTGACATCCACAGCCATCTGTACCTATGGTGAGAGAGAGGAAAGTCCATACTTTTGAGATATTTACTTACAATAGCACCCTAAAGTGCCAGACCCTTTTGAAGAAGACAGATACACATGCCAAGATGCATCACATTATTTATCAAAAGTTACTCTTCCCCCATTTTACAGCCTTTACTATACTGCCTTTATACAATTTCCTGTCTTGCAAGATATTTTTTTTCCCTTTGTATTGGGGGTTTTTGGAATTCCCTCAATGGAGTTCATTATCTTTTGGAGCAGATGATGAAGGGTTCCATAGTCACCTCCTGTAATACTGTAGGGTTTGACTGTGAGCTACCTAGAATCCTTGGAAAAGGTGGCCCACAAATGCAATAAAAACAACTGACCTCATTTAACAGTACTCCAGTCCTGTTAAATGACAACAATATTCTGGCTGTCAGAATACCACAGTTTGAAAGCCTGAAAATTAGTCTTTTTATTAACATGTACGTATAGATCAAGAAGCTGAATAAACCTGAATATACAGAGGAAATTTTAGATAATTTTCTGAAAATGAAAACATTGAAAAATATTTCAGTTGATTCAATGGAGGTTCTCAGTCTCACAGCCCTATCAGAATTCTAATGTTACCAAATGAATAGTACCCATTATTTTAATACACTGCAATACTTTTGGCTGAGTTAACACAAACCCATGTACTTAACATCTCCAATTTATTTTGAACTTTCATAGGATGCAGAAAACACGCAGCTTCATCATTACACAGTTCATTAGAACCCTCCCCTTCTTCTCACCATTTCCAAGGCTCCCCGTAGCACGCCACATAAGAGGTTAGAGTAAATAAGAGAAGAATGGTTGTCAGGTAATTCCACAAAATCCACCAGTGGATTGTTTTCCAAGATAAGGGAGAATTCGTCACCTGCTGGACTCCAATTTGTGATGCTTGGTGTGATACCCAAGTACATTTTAAATGCTACCTATCAAGTGAAACAAATATGAGAGAAGAGCTAGGTTCAAAGAGAGAAAGATTTAGCTACCTACCATTTTTCACACATCATTTAGGAAACTACTGAAAAACAAATCCCAGTAATTTTTCAATGTAATTTACATGTCAACACTTTTCCACAAGCCAGATTAGTCAAAGAAATATTGATCTCAATAAGTAATTCTCTGCTCTGTGTCTAATGCCTTCTCCTCCTGAAAGCAGTCTTATAACATTTAAACCATTGCCTTATATTATTAAATGGGAGAAAAGCCATTTGTTTTCTGTTACAAAATTATATGAACCTATATAGTTTCTTGGTATACTAGTCAAAAAGACATCCAGCTATAAAAACAAAAATACTTCTAGTTTATTTTTATTGTCTCAATTCTGTTAAAGACAATTCCAAAAAACAACTGAAATCAAATCTAGAGTGAAATGTGTTTTGTGCCAAGAAAACTGTATTCATCATGCATATTTATAGTCAAAGAAAATCTAAGACAATCTCTTTATTTATCACTAATATTAGCAAACAACAAGCATGCAGAAACAAAATCAAACAGTCAAAAAGAGGCATCACCTTTGCAATTACATCTGCTGTTTCTCGAAAGTCATGGCATCTCCCAACATTGGATCGGGCTAGAAAGTCTTCCACAAGTCGAACACCTATGTTGTAGCCCCTATCAAAGCAGCCAAAAGCAAGATGCCATGAAACTGTGGTCACACAAAGCAGATCAGACTGGAGATTAAACCCTCTGAGGCTTAGAGAGGAAGAAATCCATGCTCACTTATTTTCCCAACTCCAACACTTGGGAAAAATTATATTTATTTTTGTAAGCGGACAACCCACAGAAAGGAAGCTTCTGATATTTCTAACTTGAGAATAACCACTTTGTTTCTCTATTACTTACATTTTATCAAGCTGCTTGTTGACATCTTCATCATTCTCGTAGTCTTTACACAGCTGAGTGACCAAAGCCCCATACGTCAAAGTGAAGAGCTCCGAGCTCTAGACAAATTCATAACATATTTAGCATACACCAGACCAAAAAAAGGGTGCAAATATTTAAGGGCTGATCCAGATACAACTTAGTCTGTCACAAGAAAAATATGGGCAAGAAGATCTGCTTCATTAGAACCAGTTAGAGCATGAATTCTGCTTGTAAGTTTTGAATGGGGGTGATAAGAATAAATAAAACAATTCTGTCCTAATGTATTAAGAGGCAAATATGAAGAAGAAATAGAAAATGGACAAAGACCTCTGCTTTTCCATAGCATCAGTGATTCAGCTACGTCTTGAAGGAAGCTACCAACAGATAGCTCAGGCCATAAATTCTAATCCAATCCTTAATATTCTTGCTGTAATAACTGTTCTTGTGTTCATTAATCAAATTGCTTGAGTAAGGATGGATTGTGACATATGAGCGGCACTTCCACAGAAGAGATAGTGAAGCTATTAGAATAATGGAGACAAATGTTCCCTATGGTCAAACGTAGTCAATAGCTTGGCCCAAACATTAGATCAGTGGAACATTTCAGAACAACCCATACAAACAGTTTAGCAAAATTGAATTCCTTCCTTTTGAGATGAAAATGGTCACTGAGAACAAAACAAAAATTTAACAGTCTCCAAATGTTCAACCCTTAAGAGAACTTTTTTTAGTTTCACTTAAAAACTCAAAGGAAGCACAAAACTAATCAACTTTCAGCAGAAATATAGGCAGCATCAGCAAAACAAAGAAAAAATAACTACTTGCGGTATTTTTCACCCATCCCTAAATTTGAAGTGCATAAACCAACTTCAGTCCATGAGTTCTTGGCTACACAAATGCCTTCCTATTAAGAGCTGAAAATGTCAAGTTTAAAAATCTTAAAGGGCCATCAATATACATTAGCCCACTCAGCTTCAGACTTTATTAACATCTCATTTTATACACTAGAAATGTCTAGTCTCAGATTAAGAAACCTAAAACCTACCATGAGATGCATAGATGCAGAAGGTGAAATGAATGGCAAATACCAATACTATAGAATGAAAGCAGCAGGCAAGCAGAAAGGGAGAAAAAAAAGACATCAGAGTTTAGTGAGACAATACAAATAAAAAAACCACACAAAGCCAAAACACAGAAGAGAAAGTGTCAAGTCTAAAATTAAGGCTCTCACATGGTGGTATTTTACAGAGTAGCAATATTGAGGGCAATAACCCAACAGACCGTGCCTCTCTTGCAGAAGACTAAGAGAGGCTGTGTTTCGTATGGTTTTAATTATCAGATATTTTGCAATCAATGCCATACACCAAGGCAGCAAAGGGGGGGGGGTTTCAGGCTAAGAAGACCACTGCATGTCAAAAACCTCATTTACCCATTTTTTTGGGTATGCCACAATAACCCAAAGTGAAAGCAATACTGCTTTTATTATACTGAGAGAAAAAAACACAAGATCCTCTGTAAGTCACAACTTGGAATTCTGGTATCAAATGAATCCAGAGACACCATAACCAACAGCCAGCAGGAGATACTGAGAATTGTAATTGAAGGTTAGTAAGAGAGATACAGATTGGCAAAAGCTGCTTTATAGAATTAGAAAGCTTGAAAAGGGATTCTTGTAATCTAGCTGATAATAGCAGGGTGGAAGAAGTTAAGAGGGAAAAAGAAACAAAGCGTTAGTAATAACACATATTATTTTAGTAACCATAGACAAGGCAGATGGACAAAACAGTACATGACAGAATGGAGAATGCTCAAAAGCTGACAGACATGGTCTTTTCTGAACATTTTTTCCGATCCATATACTTATGTTCACAAAGATTTACTCTTCTAGAGTAAAAAACTGAATAGTGGCGTAGACTTGGAAGATACCATTTAGATCCCTGACCCTTGTTCCATGCAGCAATTCAAATTAAAAGTATTTGAACAGTGGCTGTTTAGCCTGGGTTTGAACACATCCAACAAACAGAAGCCCACTTTTGTGCAAGAGGATTGATTCCATGGTGAAAGTGCTCTTACAGTTAGAAAGTTCTTCACTGCATTCAGTTACAATCTGACTGACAATCCATTGCACCTTCCTGTAAGTTAAATCTATTATTCTATATCCTACTTTTAGGATGACAGAAATCTAAGCAATTTGGACTTCGAACTAGATATGCAGAAACCTTTTTCCAACAAGATGGAAATCTGTCATATTGATTGAACATACCAATTAGTAGCAAAGAAAGCAAAAGAAGCAGGTTACATATATTTGAGAGATCTGGTTGATCCTTATATGTCCCCAATCCCATTACCGTTGAAGTAAAGAAGCACTAAAATTTTTAGTAAATGCACCTCAGATCAAGAAATCTGTCAATAAAATCAGCATCACACCTTAATGTTAAACAATTAGAATTCTCTGAACTGCTGAATTAAATTAGCACAATTACATTCAAGAGAGGTTATACTGCACTTGTATTTTACAAAATTCACAAAAGAGCTCTCATCTGTATTCCTGAGATTCCTGGACTGGACTAATAAAAAAATGCTAAATTAAAAGTACACAATACAACCAAAAAAGTGACAAAAGTACACATATATAGACATATCCTGAAGGAAAAAAATGCACATAATGTAGCATAATTCTATGTAATTTAAAATCCTTTGAGTACTGTTTATTATCAGGAAGAAAATTAATTTGTAGCATTGTTACTTAAAAATCAGACCTAGTATTAAAAAGATATGCTTTTAGTTGTCTAATGGATACTAAACACATTAAAGCCATCTCAGAAATACAGGAAAATGAAATAAAATACTGCATTTCTCTCATGGGTCAATTGTCCTGTATTAATGCAAATTTAATTCAAGATTCATACCTCTTAAGGTAAATTGATCTGTTAGCCTTTTGGAAGGCCCTTAAAACCTGGCTGTTCTCCCAGGAATGGGACTAGGAGATGAGTTAAACCTATGATATATTGTTAATTGTAATTGATGGCTATCCTCAGCTGCCACGTTTTAATTTAATTCTTGCTGTATATCCATATTTTAAATTTTAATTTTATCTTATTACACTGATGTTTCTAAATGTGTTTGCTACCCAGAATTGCTGTTGCAAGATGGATGGCCATATAAACTGAATATCGACGTATTACAATATGGGTAATACATCTGGGTGTTCTTTTTAGAGATTACAATTTTTCCTTTCCCACATTGTTTCTCAATTCTAGTAATTCTTCATTTAGCAAATAAGATTTTTTGAGTCAAGGGAATGTCCACAGACTAAAGAATCAAGGGCATAATTGTACAATTGATTTGATTTCCAATTTCTTGAATCCCGGATCTTGAGCCACTGAAAAAGCTACTAGAAAAGATCTGTGAAACTTTGCTTCACAGCATCATACTACTTCTTTATTCTTATTAACAGCATAAATTGACTCCAACATTAGTTCTAATGTATTCTGCTGATTTCATTTCACTTCTTTGACCAGTACTACAACCATCTGCATTACTTTGAGAGATTTCAACACCAACTCTCGATCAAGAAACAAGGAAATAAACTTAAAAGCAATTACAAGCAAATAATGGCAAAAGTGACCAAAACACTAGGATTCCTCCCTTGCTAAATGGAAATATCCTAGAGTATTCCAGAATCCACCAGAACCATCCATTCTCTCTCCAGAATCCACCAGATCAAACAGTCCTCTCACCCAGTAGGCCTAATCTAACCAAGAAGTGATATGATTCTGGAAAAGTAGTTAAAAGCAGGTCCCTGTCCAATTACCTAACACAAATAAGAAATTCAGGTGTACCCTTCAACAACTGAGTTCAGCAACTTCAGGTCTAACACTGAGTAACAACATCCAACAAGACTGTGTTGGAACCCGTCAAGCCGATGTTGAATATCTAGTCCAGCATTCCATGCATTCGTGAACCACACAAACATGGAAAGGAGGAAGAAGTCCTTTTCCACTATGGCTCCTCAGCTCCTAGCATTTAAATGTGTTGCTAGAATTCAGGAGGCAATGCCCAGTCCCTAAGATTAGAAGCTGCTGACTGCCTGATCCTCTGTGCATATATTTGAAATAATCTGAACTGATGACATTATCACATTTGATGGCCTAAACTGAGCATTACGTGTAGAAGTGCTGTTTCCTTTTACCTGTCCTAAATCTCTGATTGCTAACGCGAAGAGAGAAAAACCTATCAGCCTACATTTATTACGCCAAGCAAACTTTTTTATTCATTTACAATGACCCCCTCTACTTGTTTTCATTTTTTGCTAAAATCTACTAAATACTGTAGTTTTTCACTACAGGAAGCTGCCATAGATCCCTAAGCATTTTGATCATTCTCCTTTTCCCCCAAATTCTAACAATAGTGTTCTTCAGTACAGAATATTCAAGCATAACAGATTCCTAAAATGACATTAATATATTGGCAGTTTTTTTTTATTCCAATCATTTTATTAAGCTATGAATTACAAAACAGCTTTTCTGTTTAGTCCCTGCATATGCAGACCCCATTAATGTAAATGTGAAGTTTTAGGTTCACAGAAAAGAGGTCTATACTTATTGTTTACTGCAGACTGTTTCTTGTGTATCATATCTTGTAAACTGTGAAAGTCCTTAGGAATTTGACAGTCTATAAATATGATTAATAAATAAATAGGGGCATTGCAAGCAGGATACCCTGCCCCTTGGGAGCCTCACTTATTGATGATTTTAATTTCTTTTTAAGACCATTTTATGCAGTCACACATCCTTCCAACATTTTCTTTCAGACTTGGCATATATCTGGTGACTGTTTATCTTCCCACCATTACAAAATAATCTTGTATACCAGAAACGTTAGGGAAATTTACCTATTACTTTAATCAACATTTATAACTGTATCAACATAGTCACTAGGTTTCCTAGTGTAATTTCTTGCTGATTTACTGCATTATTTTTTTATTTCTGTGAACGACCCAAAATCATTGAGAATAAAATTATTACTAATAATTAAAATACCCTAATTACCTAGATGTGGAAAGGTACACGGTATTTGCAGTACTAATATTTCAGATGCTTTAATTAATAACTGATCATTTTAAAAAGTTATTAGAATGAAAAATAGAAAAGGGAGGTCAATTATCTAAGAAGGAAAAGGCATAAGAGATGAAAAGGAAAAATATTAAATGCACTAAAATATTACAGTAATATTACTGTTACATGTGCTTAATGGTAAAACAGAATAATAATATCATACAGGAGAAATATTATTACATATTTGTAATTATATAATACATCATACAAGATAAAATTATTACATGTTTGTAGTAACAACAATATATCATATAGGAAAACATGTGCTTGAGTTTTCTCCTCGTGACCAGATATGCCTTTGCCCAGTTAGCTAATCACTTCCCCCTCGTGTTCATCTTATTCCCTTCCTTCCCATCCTGTTAATTTTAAATCAATTTTAATGTTAATATTTATTATTTTACTTTAATCTGAATTTAAGCCGCCTAGAGTCGCCTCTGCAAGGTCGGCGGCATATAAGTTTAATCAATCAGGGTCTCTCTCCCACTTTCTAGGGATGCCTCAGGGGCTGCCCCCGTGTCAGCCTCATCCCCACAATCTCTTCTACGTGTCTGCTTCTTTTCACCTCGCAAAGGCACCAAAATTAGGAGGGAAACCCTTGAGGTGCGGCATTTATTCAGGGTGGCCGTTAGAAACACGGCGTTTCCCCTCCTTCAAGGCCCACCAGGCGAATCCTCCAACGCCCTCATCCTTCGCCAGGGCCGCCCCCCACACCTGCCCACAATTGTTCTCCCCCCGCGCCCAGCGGCCATTACCATTTTCTTGCTTTCGGCGCCTCCTCGGCTGCCCTGCCGTGCCATTTTGCCGCCGCCGCCGCCGCCTCTGAGCCTCTCGCCCAGCCGGGAAGAGGAGCTCCGGGAGAAGGAAGCTGCCTTGCTCCGTCTCGTCGCCTTCCTCAAGGAAGGACTACGAATCCCAGCATGCAACTGGCTACAGGTAAGCGTCTCCGAAGGATGCCGGGAGTCTGCACGAGAACGAGGCGGAAGGCGGGTTGTTGACCACGCCTGCGCGGTCTTCCTGCAGCGAAACTACAATTCCCAACAGGCTCTGGGGGATCTTATCCCAAGGCAGGCTGGAGTCTCAAGATTCGCGGGTCCCCTTCGAAGAGAACCTTCCGCAAGTGTTGCAAAGCGGAGCGTTATCCTAGAAAGCGCAAAATGGATTATTATGCGTCCCAACAGCGTTTAGCTGCCCTAAAAACATCTAAGCAATCTATTTTATTGAGAAGTTAAAATATTTTAATATATTTTTAAAAAATGGCATGTGAGCAAGGGAATTGGCAATATTGTCTCCACACCATTGGTGGCAGAATAGAAATGATATTTGTGGGTCAGTCTTTCTGAAGTCATTTTAAGAAGAATGCCAAAAAGGTTGAGATTTATGTTGCACGTAGCAACCAGATGGGCAGTAATAAAATGGTGGGAATTAGACTCCTGCTATGTTTGGCTTGTGGTTAAATATATTTATAGTAAAATTGCCACATAATAGAAGATGCTCCATTTGAATGTGCACTGCCCTTGCACACCAGAGAGGTGGGGGTGCGGTTCAGACATAGTGAGTGCCATTTTGCCTGTTTTGACAACATCCCCGTAAGGATACCACTGTTCATACATCTAAAAAGGACCACTGTAGCTGCTTAATGCAAGATCACTGCTGAAGGTAAAAAAGATGTGAATCTGATTAGTATCCAAGATGATGTGTGTTTATTATGCACATATCTAAGACATTGTTTGCAATCACCAATTTTATTCTGAAAAGCAAATAGTAATAGTGTTGTTCAGTCGCTAAATCGTGTCCGACTTTGTCTCCTGCAGTTTGTTCAAACCCATGCCCACTACATCGATGACACTATCCAACCATAGATCG